>CAJQZJ010033498.1:2853999-2886664 GCA_907164525.1 Lophiomys imhausi | reverse complement strand
CACACACACACACACACACACACACACACACACACACACACACACACGTTATTATTTTTTTCTTTTTTATGTTTATTTATTACTTCAAGTTACATCTCCATCATAGTGTCCTCTTTCCACATCTCCCAGTTCCACCCTCCCACTCTCTCCTCCCTCTCCCACCCTTTCCACTTCTCCGATGTGGAGTGTCCCTACATATCAGCCCCTCTCAGTTCAACAGTCAGATGAGGGCTAAGAGCTTCCTCTTGCACTGGGGGCCTACATGGCAGCACCCCTAGGGCAAACTGACCCATTAATAGGTAACAAAGTCTATGTTCCTGTTCTTTTTGGTGTGTTGGTTGTAGGATAGTTATTATGTACTATATGGCTAAATCTAATTATAAGTGAGTACCCATTCTCTTTTACTTCTTTGTGGAGCTTACACCTTTGTGTAGCTCCTTCTCTCTTTTCTCTTTGTAGAGCCCCCTTCTCCTGGGGGGTGGGGTGGGGCTCTGGCTTTTTATTCCTCTCTCCCAAGTCCTCAGAGTTAAACCAGTTCAGCTGGTTAAGCCACGCCACTGCTAGCTCATGAGACCGTTAATACTATATACCCGTGTCTTAAGCAGCCCACCTGGGATTAAACAAAAACATTCTCACAGTTGGTTTTAATAAACTCCTATTTACATTTCCCCCTTTTAGTTCAAAACATGGTGTGTGTGTATATGTATATATATATATATATATTTATCAGATCTATCAAGAATTATATTTACAATGTCTGGTCTATTTCTATTTAGCAACCTTTGAGAAAGCATCTACTATCTATATCTAGCTTAGAGTTCTATCTTCAAGGGAATTCAGGGGAGGAATTCAAACAAGAGCAGAGGTAGAAACTGGAGGAATGCTGCTTGACAGCTTGCTCTCATGCTCACGCTAGGGTACCCATAGTGAACAGCACAGGGTCACCTGCTTATGGGTGGTACTGCCCACAGTGGACTGCAACCTCCAGTATCAACTAGCAACCAAGAAAATGCTCTTGAGATATCTACCCAGGTCAATATGATGGGGCCAATTCCTCAGCTGAGGTTCCCTCTTCCCAAGCATGTCATGTGGACAGCCAAGATAGCCAGCTATCTCCTGTGTGTAGATCTTAACCACACTTACTTGACAATTATGCTGAAACCACAACAAATGTCCTATCCCAAGCAATTTTGTCTTTGGAATTTGTTAGGATTCTAATAAAAACCACCAAATGCAGAGAAACAGACATTTTAATTAATATATGCTTTGAATCAAGTGAACGTGATTTAGAAAGCTTTAGGTCTCTTCACACTTGCTCAGACTAAAGGTGGCTTGCAAACATCAACAGATGTCATAATTGCTTGAGCTTTGAAAAAATGAGCATTGACATTTCTATCTACCTGAGGTTCATTGTCTGATCTCTAGTCTGATTGTACATCCAAGTCAAAATGATACTGGTTTGATTTACTGACTCTTGTGTGATGAGTTCCCTCATGGACAGCCTTGTCTTTGCTTCATCATCATGTGCACACCCAAGATGGGAATATCCATCTCTACACCTAGACAGTATGGGGGCCAGGACATAAAATCTTTGGCAAAGGGTCTGTCATAGCACATGTTGTCTATTGCAGGGAGTATGAATCTAGAAAAATAGGCACTTGCAAGGATATTGCTGTGATTTGCTTTGTTAAAGATGGATTCTTTGGGCTTTGGTTTTGGTTTTGGGACTACATGTAAACATGGGAGGATCCTGTAAATGAGTGTTTATTCTACATGAAGAAAATTGTTTGATGATGCTATGTAATTTTTATTGTCAGTCAGGTATGTGGCAATTCACATGATCTTTAGCTATAAAAATTATGCCTTAAATGACCCCATGGAAATGTATCAACAAAATTGAAACCACTCAGATCAAGTCTTAGAATAACAGCTGCTGGTTCACTGGCTAAGAAGCAGGTGTGAGACCACCTAGGGTACCATCTCAGAAAGCTGCCTGCCAACACTGGAATGGCTCTCCCCGAAGTGCCAAATAATGCTACAGAGAGGGTTACAAGCTCAAGAAGAATTGTTGAGTCCCTTAACTCCTTATAAACTGTTTCTTATGTACCAGAGAGGAAAAATGAGCAAAACAATAAACAACTGTCTAACCCAAAGTGTTTGTTCTGTACCTCACATCTAGGACCTTCTTCAGACACTGGCATTCCTCTGCTTTTGTGTTACCCAGCTATGGAAATCTCAGATGATAGACAGAAGAAATTCTTCTAGTTGAGTCATTCATTGTGTTGTAGGAGAGCATTTGCACTGTTTCCATAAGAAAGAACACATAATATGAACTATGTGTATGTGCTCTTGGGAGGGCCACTGCAGAGTGAGAAACTGAGAGGACCATCAAATGTGGAGGGAATGCCTCAACCAGGGAGGTCTAAGTTTTATTATCTGGGAATTGCAGAAGGTCTGCCAAAGGGGAAATCGGCTCCACCCTACTTGCTCCAATGAAAGCTACAAAATCAGAGGACGAGTGGGGAAATAATTAGGAAAACCTTGCCCATGTAAAACAGCTTGAATGCTCTGCTGTCTTTCATGAGGGGGGCCCACTCTTCCAGTTCTGAGAGTTCAGCAACATCAAGTTTGCACTGCTGGGAAAGACATTAGACACAACTTTGTAAAACTCTTAAGGAATTGGCTCAAATTTGCTTATACTCATATCTGTTTGGGAAAGAATACATTTTAAACCACTGCATGCAGTCACAATGCATCTAAGAGTTCTGGATAATTTCATGGTTTATTAAAATAAAGTTTTATTCTGCAACTGAGTTCAAGCCTGGAGAAGTGTGGGAGAAAGCAGCAAGCTGGCTCACTGTGCTGCAGTGAGCCTGAAGTAGATGGTGGAAGGAAGCTCAGTTGCTTTTGCAGATTCCATTTTGATTTAAATGGCATCTGGTTCTAAGATGGGGACATGTGTTCTGAGAGAGAGTGTGTATACCTACTGATAACATTTGTGGTAGACTAGGAGAATCTGCATTGTTTGGTTTAGGAAGGGTTTTTGTTTGTTTTCTGCAGCATATTTCATGAAATTGATATTGGTGGATAAAATGATGTTTGGTACCACTGAGGCAACAATTACCCTGATTAAAATGGACTCCCATTGCAGTTACTCTTTGGAGATCCAGCACCCTCTGAAAAGAGAGTGAATCAAGCAAGCCTGAGCTATTCTTAGTGTAGCCCTGGCTCCTATATTTGGACTGTGTGAGACCAGCTATGAGAAAGATTGTTGCAATTAAAAAGTAGAAATTTGAAGAGGTATTCCAAGACTATTCTCTACAGGAAAGACCATGGAATGAGCTAGAGAAACAGAGAAAGCCTCCCCTGTACAGTCAGCTAGAGAGGACTATGGCTTAGTGTTTTGTATTAATGGACTCTAATATTTACAACAGTTTTAGGTTCACAGAAAAATCACGTCAATGATAGAGATTTCTCCATATCACATCCCCAACCCAAACACATCCTCAGCCACCCCGATCAATCACATCTGTCACCAGCTGTGTGTGGTAGTGCACAGGTAAGGTAAAAACAGCATCCTGGAGGTGAAGGCAGGAAGATCTTGAGTTCAAGTCAAGCTGGGCAACCTTGTGCCTCTAAATGAGTGGGATAGTGGATTCATAGGATAAGATGTAGTTCAATGGTGGCCCACTTCTCTAGCATGAAGGAGGTGCTGGGATTTTTTCAGGGCAACATAGATAAAGATACATCCCCACACTGGCTCCTGAAGCACAATTTTAAAGGCTTCAAGTCAGGTAAAGCCAGGGTCTTGACTTTTATGCATAAAATAATTTCTGGTTAAGTCATTATGAAACAATTGGAGTTGTTGCTTTAGTAGAAAGATAGGGCCTTTGTGAAAGAGTAAACTACATCCAAGAGCATGGTGTGTGGGCCTCTCAAAGAAGTCAAAGTTTATTAAAACTCCTCTTAATATAGACTTTAAGCATAGGAGTTGTGGAGAAACACTTAGAGAGAAAATAAGATCTCCCTAAGCAAGCATGTGTGTTTCTCAGAAGACTCAGAGTTAAGTGTCTCAGCAATAAACAGACAGAGTATCTCGGTGGCTCTGAAGTTACACCCTAAAGACCCCTAAGAAGCTTTTCCTGTCTTTTTGGTAAGTGAGATTATGGGATGGCTCTGAAGATTGCTTGGATGGGATAACAACCTGATAAGGTAAAACCAGGAGCCCTTAGGACTGCACAAGGGGCTTAAGATGTATCTTTTACTGGAAATGGGGTTTCTGTTGAAATGCCTTGAAAATTGCAGGTTTGTAGTTGGGAATGGGAAAGTCCTTAAATAGATGTTAACTATGATGAAACTCTGATCCTTGAATGCTGAGATGGCTTCAACTGAATTTATGGGATCTTTGTTGGTCTTATGCCCAAATGGTTTTCCCTGTGTTTTTATCCTGTCCCAGTCTTATTCTCTAGAAAAAAACAAAAATAGGAAAGGAGGTAAACCTCCTATTGTAGTACTAAATTAAGGTATTGAATATCTTATGTGTTTTGAGAAATACATAAATGTATATATATTCATGATTCTCATTCCCCCAAATTCTCTGTGATTCATGTAGCTACCCCTACCTCCAATCCCTCCTGGTCACTGATCTCTTGCCTTTCCCTAGAATGTCATTCCAGTGGGATTGCATGGATATATCCCTTTGATTGGCTTCTTTCACTCAGCAACATGCTTAGTCTTCCCCTCCTATCTTCTCCAAACTTGAGCATTGTTTTGCGTGCTGAGTAACACCTGGGCACAGATATTGAATTTCAGGTTATGGGTTCTGCTGAAGTGGAATTTTTTTTTAAAGTGCCTTGGACAGTGTCATACGGGAAATGGACTAAATACACCACTGTCCTCACTAGTGAAAGTTGAGTGAATGACCTGCCACTGTCCCTCAAGGAAGATCTGTGTAGAATTTTCTCTTAGAGGGTATTTCCTCCATTTGAGGAGTTTCCTCATTGTCACAGGAAATCTCCTCTGACAGAATTCTCTAATCGTTGGACTCTATTTGTTAGTGAAGACAGATGTTCCTGTTGAAACACAGGACTGGATTTTTGAATGGTGCAGGAATGTCCCTTTTGCAGAACATGTCCATGAATCAAGGCTATGTATGAGGAACTGGCATTTCTTGGTATAGCCTTGGAGGTCTGAGTTCTGTTTGGCCTGAAAGGATCCCTCTGTGCTGATAAGTTTTAACTTGCTTTTCTCAGTAAGCCTATATAAAAACCCTTTATCTCCTTTAGACTTAAGAGTAAGAGAGGAAAGAAGTTTCAAAGGGTAAAGCAGGCAGAGAAGCAATCCTTAAAACTGGTGGGAGGAAATGTTGAGAGCATTTAAAGAATTTATTATGCAGTCATGGCCTGTAATAAAGGGGATTAAGGAGCCAATTGCTGCTATGGCAATCCTTTTGGGTTTAGGAACAACACCTTTAAATGTTCCCAGTGCAAAGCTGACTGTCACAGGGATCTTCATGAGCTGCTGCTGTTCATTAATGATGTGTTGTTAGCATTTAGTGGAGCCCTGGCTCAGAGGAGCTGGTGCTGTTGACTCAGTGCAGTAAACATTAAACATTTCACTCATCTTGACAGAGCCTTTTCCATGATGAAGGGCACCGCCTGACACAGGGAGAGCCAAGGATTGATTTTGGGCCCTTAAAGTATCAACAATGAACTCCAAATCTCTCAAAGTATCTGCCACCTTTGTAATACTAGAGTAGGCACAATCTTGTCCTGTAGCAAGAACTTCAGTGGGGACATCTTTTCTAAATGCTTATCTTTCACAGTGTCTAGTAATATGCCATCCCGATGCTTGAGCTGAAGAGCATTTTCACACATGTGTGATATTTGTGCATGTTTGTATGTAAGTTTGCATGTATGAACCTAACTTCGGGAATTACCAGTAGACCATCATGTCTCCCTGGTCTGACTGGGCTCTGGGGATCTCAGCTCAGGTCCTCATGGTTGTGTGTCTGACAAGCACTATCTCCCCTGAGCCATGTATTTAGCCCCTGAATATTTTGTTTTAAATTGGTTTCTATCAGGCATTGTAACTAAGGCATGTGGAAATTCCTAGAATAGATCCTACCAAAATATTATCTTTATTAGAATGTTGGGAGCCAGAGGTGATCTGTCAGTCGTATTAAATTAAGTTCTTATGCCGGGCACTGAGTTAAGCAATGAGGCTATGTCAATAAAGGGCTCAGTCTCTAGACTTCAGACATAGATAGTTGAATATGACTGACAGGCAGTCATGTAAGCACATTCTGATAGGACTGTCCAGCACAGTCAACAACACAGACAAATATCTAAATATCTCAGCAGTACACTCTGTGAGGACCTAATGTGGGTATGCGTCACAAAAGCTCATTGGGGGTCACGAGGTGGTAAGATGTGGGAAGAGGTTTTCGAGGCAAAATAAACCACATGGTCAATGCATAGAGATAGGGTGTGCTATTTTAGATGCTACAGTATCTAAAATTTAATTATTTCTGATTCATGAAAATGGGGGCATGAGGGTAGGTCAACTGAATGGCTGCATCCAAACAGAAGCTTTACCAGGAGGGAGTTGTCTGTGCCATTGTTAAAGAGCATGTGCTCACATTGTAGGCACTGGGAGAGGTTTAAATGATTGGACTAGTACAGTGTTTTGGTTGCCCTTAAAATTTAGAGAGATGTTTTAAGCAACCATGAAGCTGATTTGGCAGAGAGCAAGATGGGGTAAACAAATGCTAATCATATTTAAGGGGCAAGATGGTCACTTCTAGAATGAAGAGGAGCAGACATGATGGAGCCAAACAGAGAAGAGAAATGGGAAATGCATAGAATTTGGAGAGCTTGTTCAAAGTCTGGGGAGAGGGAGAGGTCCACCTGCTTCTGGCTTAGTCACTGTTTCATAGAAGCTCCCATAAAAGTAGGAAATGTGTGAGGAGAAGTGTGCATGCATGTGTGCATGCGTGCATGTGTGTGTGTGTTGGGGAGGTAGTTATGGCTGCCTACGCATAAAGAATTTAAAGTTGGACACCCTCATCAGGACTGTCTTCACATCAGCGCATAGGATTCTCCAGATGGCAGGTCTTTTAGATGACTAGTTGAGCAACTAGTCTTGAAGATCAGGTTCTTGTATTCCCTAAGGACTCTCAGATCTATGGGTTTTCTTCTTTAAAAACAGATATACCAAAATTATTGTCCGTAAGTTCTCAGAAGTTCAGCACAACAGGGTTTTACTTTCTGAGAAATCTGTTCTTCTAGGTACTCTAAGATTTCATTTTAGTTTTTTTTTTTAATTATAATGTTTGTTTGTTACATCTCCATCATAGTGCCCTCTTTCCACCCCTCCCGGTTCCATCCTCCCACACTCTCCCACCCATCCCAGTCCTCCAATGTGGAGTATCCCTACATATCAGCCCCTCTCAGTTCAACAGTCACATGAGGGCTAAGAGCTTCCTCTTGCACTGGGGGCCTACATGGTAGCATCCCTAGGGCAAATTGTCCCATTGATAGGTAACAGAGTCTATGTTCCTGATCTTTTTGGTGTGTTGGTTGTAGGGTAGTTATCCTGTACTATATGGCTAAAATCCAATTATAAGTAAGTAGGTGTCATGTGCATCTTCTGTACAGTAAAAGACACTGTCACTAAAACAAAATGGCAACCTACAGATTGGGAAAAGATCTTCACCAACCCCACTTCTGATAGAGGACTAATATCCAAAATTTATAAAAAACTCAAGAAATTAAACACCAAAAAACCAAATAATGCATTCAAAACATGGGAAACAGAGCAGCTAAACTGAGAATTCACAAAGAAGGAATCTCTAATGGCAGTGAGACATTTGAAGAAATGCTCAGCATCCTTAATCATCAGAGAAATGCAACTCAAGACGACTCTGAGATTTCATCTCACACCTGTCAGAATGGCTAAGATCAAAAAAATCAAGTAACAGCACATGCTGATGGGGTTGTGAAGAAAGGGGAACTCTCCTCCATTGCTGGTGGGAGTGCAAACTTGTACAACCACTGTGGAAATCAGTCTGCTGATATCTTAGAAAAGTTGGAATAGCCCTACCACAAGACCCAGCCATACCACTTCCTCACCAAACCACAAGGACATATACTCATCTATGTTCATATCAGTCTTAGTTTTAATAGCTAGAAACTGGAAACAACCCAGATGTCCCTCAACCAATGAATGGATAAAAAAATTGTGGTACATTTACACAATGGTATACTACTTAGTCATCAGAAACAAGGAAATCATGCAATTCGCAGCCAAATGGATGGAACTAGAAAAGCTCATCCTGAGTGAGCTAACCCAGACTCATTTTAGTTTTTAAGCTTTAGGGATAAAATAAAAATCTGTCCCTAGTTTTGTTTTTCAGTTTTTTTCTTCTTGTAGCAAAGAAAACTCTAAGTGAAGAAGAAATATATTCCGTAATACTTCAGTTCCACAGTTTTATCTGTGCCCTCCTTCTCCATGCTCTATTCTCATAAACATAACATCTGTCTATGTTCTCTAATACTCATGGCCATTTTCATACACAACTATCCTTTGAGCCACACTGCCACCGCCTTCTGGAGTTAGGCTAGGCCTGCTCACAAAGGTCATGGTAGCTGGGCTTATTAACTGTAGATACTCCCTTTTGGAAGGAAAGGACTTGCAGGCCATGAGACTCTCATTCTCAACACCCTCCAACAGGTTGTAGGCAATTTTGCCCTAATTGCACATGGCCTTGGAGTCTTGTGGAAGGTCTAGTGTATATAGGTGGAGAACGGACTAGGGGAAGGGCTCCATCCACATAACCATGGGGAGTCAATATCCATGTTGGATGAAGACCTTCCTGTATGGCTGATTGAACAAGACCACTCCTGCCCATAACTTGTCACCCATTGCTCCGTAAGTAAGCCTAATAAGTTAATTTGTTTTTCAGTGAAAACTTTTGTGGAATCCTTCCTCTGTTTGCCATTGGGACCAGAGGAGGAGGGGTAGACTTTTAAACCCCCTTAGGTAAGGAATTTTAGTAGCAGCTATCCTCTTCAGTCAGCGATCCTCAGTTCTACTTTAAAGATGAGCAAATAGATGGAGACAAGCCCAAGTGAATTACTGTTACAAACAGCTGGCATTTACAGAGCTGGAATTTGAACCTGGCTGACTTCAACACTTACACTCATCACCACTACCTGTTGCTGCTGTTGTTTTGTGTTTTTTTTTTTTTTTTTTTGAGATATGGTTTTCTATATAGCCCTGGCTGTCCTGGAACTTACTGTGTAGACTAGACTGTCCTTGAACTCAGAGATCCACCTCCATTTGCCTAACAAGTGCTGGGATTAAAGGCATGCGCCACCATGGTTAGCTACCACTAAACTATATTAACATATTTTTTAATGACTTATTTTTAAGGTATTTTTTTGTTTTAGCTAATATTTGTTTAACTTCCCATGGAGTTGAAAAAAATGAGCCAAGGAATATAGCTTATGCCCTGTTAACCTCTTTTCTTTTGATTTATAATACAAGATTCCATACATGGGAAATTTTCATCACCTAGATTGGTTTAGGATAATCTAGCTACTTATCTGGAGATGATAAACCTTTGGAAACATCTACATTTAGCAACTTTAGTGTGAGGAATCCAAGAAGAGTACATTAATATTTGAGAGACTAGGGTCTAGGTGATCTAGATGTCTGTTAGGTTTTATCTGTGTGCTTTTAAGTAAATAACTACACCTTTCTGGTTCAGTAACTGCAAATAAAGAGAGACATAACTATCTCCTCAAAACACAACTTGAAAACTACTTGCTTGAATATCTTTGATAGATGGGATTGTAGTATTTCCAGATACCAGACAGTGTTATATTGGTATTCTGTTTCAAAATATCTTTGTATATTTTGACATACATTTAGACACACAATTTTATCAGTTTGATACATGCACACCATGAAACATCATTACAATAAAGACAATAATGTATCTATCACCCTCAGAGCTTCTCTTACTTTACCTTCTACCATATTGGCAGGTGAGAGGCTTGTTTTTGCCAAAAGACTGTAGTTTGCATTTTGAAAAGTTTTATAGGAATGAAAGAAGACAGTATGCATTCTTCCTTGTACCTGGACTATTTCACTCAGAGTAATTATTGTGAGGTTCATCCATGTTTGTACTGCCTTTTATCTGCTGAGTGATATAACATCTTAGGGATAAACCACTTATCCGTGCATCCATTGGTGGCCATTTAGGATGTTTCCAGATTTTTTGCAACTAAAATAGAGCTGCAGTAAATGTCAACACAGAAGAATTTACAGGAGCATGTGCTTTCTTCCCTCTTGGGTAAAGACCTAGGAGTGGAAAGAATAGGTGTGTTTAACTTTCTATGCAACTGCCAACTTCTCTTCAGAAGTGATTATATAATTTTACATTTCTCTTGAAAATTTGTGAGAGTTACAGTTTTTATACATCTTTTCCAGAACTTGGTTTTGATAGCCTCACTAACTTGAGTCACTCTGCTAGACAGACAGTAGTATCTTATTTTGATTTTATATTTCCCTAATGCCCAATGATGTAAAATATCTTTCATGAGATTATTCACCAAGATTAAAAGCTTTTAATTTCAGTGTAATTGAATTTGTGTCAGTATTTTCTTTGGGAAAATACATTGATGATACACATATAACCCATACATTTATATGATTAAATTTTCCTGTAAATATTACTTTGCTGGAATCTCAAAAACACTGGCACATTGCAGTATCCTCATTTTCATTCATTTAAAAGTATGCTCTGATTTCTTCTGTAACCATGGGCTATTTATAAGTGTCTTCCTTAATTTTCTAACACATGATTGACATTCCTGTGTAATTTCTGACTACTGATTCCTTATTTAATTACCACTGTGGTCTGATAATATATTTTGTTTGAATTAAAACCTCTTGAATTTATGGAGGCTATTTTATGGACTAGAATAAAGCTTGGCCAATGATCCTGTGCAGTTGAAAAGAATGTATATTCTGCTGTTGTTGAGTGGAATGTTCTGCAAAAGCCAATTAAGTCAAGTTTCATGATGGGATTCAGCCTTGTATAACATCACTGGCTTTCTGTCTACTTATTTTATCTATTATGGAAAGACATGTGTTGGGAAAGGTCTGATAGGCTGATTTCAATGCTGAAATCTGGTTACCGCCCCTTCTGAGGCATTCTCTTGATTGGTTAATGAAAGTTGCTGATGGCCAATTAGCTGGGCAGAAAGAGTATAGGAAGGCGGGACTTCCTGAGATTAGAACAGGAACCCTGTGTTTTACACAGAGGATTAATTCATTCCACCAGGAGACATGAAGATAGATATGTTTGAGAATGCTGGAAGGTAATCACAGGCACATGGTGGTTTGGGATTAGGAGATGCAGGCTAACTTACAGTAGTTAATTTAGAGTCTGCCCAGCTAAGGGCTAAGTGTTAAAACATTAAAAGGTCTTGGTGTATTTAATTATTGGGGAAAGGATGGCAGCAGTTTATAGGCCAACAGTCCAAGCAATCCAGGTTTACCTATTGGTGTATCGATTCTAAAATCCAGAGTACCCTGGAAATTGCTATCCTACTGTTAGAAGGAGGACATAAACCAAGCCTCATGTCAATGACAGAGGTAAACACTAAGTCAAGACATCCTTAATTTACTGGCATTATGACTCAAACTAACCTCTTTGCTATAGAAACTGAAGTGATTATAGATGAATCTTCTTACAGAGATCCAAAAGGTCGCTCAGCTCTCAAAATGATCCAAAGTAAGAGTAGTACAAGAAATAGGAAATTGAATATCTTATTATAAGGGTCTGCTAATACAACACCCCCTTGTCTGCCTGTAGAATTCCATCACATTTTCAAATACTCTTTTCCATATAGTCAAAAAAGAAGCCCTTTGCACAAAACAACTAACTTATGAAATATTTTTGGAAAATATTCTTTAGTTCCAGAGACTTTTGGCAACATGAAGGTTAAATTTTGGTCTAGCAGAAATTTTTATAAGCATGTTTACTAACCCATGTATTAACTTAATTTAAAAAATCAATTTGTATCCAATGTAATTTTCTTTCAGCTTTCAGCTGTTTGCCTTTTTCTCTGTGCTGACAAGTTCCTGCCACCAATAGATGCTTTTGCAAACAAGACAGTCCTCTAAAAGCTTCTATTTAATCTGCTTAAATAAATTACTAATCATCATCAAGCAGGGACAAATGCAAAGTCACCATGTGACAGATAATTCATAATTTTTTTTTTTTTTTAGCAGCAACTTGCTTTTTTTTTTTTTTTTCCTTCCTAGCTCATCAGCCGTCTGGCAGTTTGTTTTCCTGCAATGAATCAGAATCCATACGCTGGACCATTTGCACCATCTGTTACAGGGGTGTCATGGGGAAGATGACTCTAGACACCTGGTACCATGATGTGGAAATGCCAGCTCCAGGGTAAACACTAGCTCCAGTGACAAAAGACCAAGAGGAAAAGTGGGAGGAGAAGATGCTGCTGGTAGCCCAAGAGTGATCCACTGGTTTCTGAACTTTGGGAAATGTATGCATGCCTGTATGTATTTGAAAGTATGTCCTCATGCATGTTTGTTAGTATGCCTGCAGACATGCTCCCATATGTACATGCATGCATGCATGCTTTAAAACATATCTGCAGGCATGTTTGGAAGTATGCCCACATGTATGGATGGAAGTATGCTTATATATGTATGTATAGATGCTTGTATATATGGAAGTTTGCCTGTATTTAAGTTTGGAACATTGCCTGAATATATGTTTGTTTGTACTCTTGCATGTATGTAAATAGGTATGCTTGTACATATGTATGAAAGTATGCACACACACATATGTGTGCTTGTATGTATGGAAATATGCCTGCATGTATGTTCATATCTGCATGCAGGTATGGAAGTATGCCTTCTGGAAAGTATAACTGCATGTATGTTTGCAAATATGCCTGCATGCAAACACAGAAATATGTGTGCATCTATGTATGGAAGTATGCCCACATGTATTTCTGGAAGTCTGCTTGCACGTGTGTATTTTTAGCATCAGTGACTTTTCAGAATCTTAATGAAGGACATGATTAAGTTCCTGGGAAATGTAAAGGACTTAGAGGTAGAGGTATGTTCTGGTAAGGATAGCATCTGGTAAAGGCGATTTTCATAATTTGGAAAATGTGCCTCTGTTTATGTTTTCTGTGAGTGACTCAGAGTGAGATTTTCAAGGGCATCCTTTGGGAATGAATACAGCTTTAAATGTGGGCTCAGAAAACTCTAACTTTTCTTATGTCATTCAATCATTTTGATTTCTTTTTTGTAACAGAATCATTAGTGAAAGAACTACTTGGTATCCCCCCCCCCCAACCTCAATTTTTAAAGTAACTGAAACATTCAACTAGTTGGAGCCATCCTGGGAATGTCAATAGGCATTTGACTGACACCACATACTTGCACATGATTGACAAGGGCTTGTGAGCCATTTCCCTGCTATGGACTCCTGAAGCTAGTTTCCTGTCACAGCAAATCCCTGGAAAAATAAGAAGAGCTTTCTATTGTTTGTTGTCTTATCCAGGTTAAAGACACACACACACACACACACACACACACACATACACACACACACACACACACACACACACACACACACACACACACAAACACACACAGCCTTCCCTTCTCAGTGATGGTCCACAGGATGTAAAGATCCTCATCTGCAGCATACATAATTCTGACTGTGTTTGAATTCAAGGTTGTACCGTCATTACTGAAGCCAGTCTTCAAGCTCAGATCCTCCATGCCCCAAGGATCAGGAGTATTCTTCAACACATGATAAGATAACCTCTTTGTTCATTTGCTCATTCCAATCTGCTCCAATGCTGACAGCAGGGACCAGAGAACTTCTGTAGTACGATGTAGTTAGATGGCCTCACAATCATTTCAAAGGCTCAAATGCCCTTTCAGGCATTTCCAACTTCATATACCAGCAAGCTTGTAAAGAACACAAGTGTAGATCATTTCTTCTTGCTGCTGTGCTGTGTTAATTTTGGCATATGTCTAAAAATGTCATCTCTGCTTTCTCCATCTTAGCTAGCACATCTCTTAAAGGAGAATCTGCTTTCCTGTCACTATCTTAGTTCAGGCTTTTGCAATTTTCACATGGAATTTTGCAACCTCCAGGCAGGGATTTTCTTGCGTTCTATACTGTGGTCAGCAGGGCAGATATGATGTAGCTGTTCAGCTGTCCAGATCTGCTTTCTCCCAGGCATCTTGAACTCCCTGCTGTTTTCTGAATGGAAAATATGTAAGACTGTTTTTTGTTCTTGGGTGTGTTTCTCTTCCAACTAGATGCCTGGCTAAATCTCTCCCGAAGACTCATCAAAGGCCTCCAGTCCCACAAAGTTTTCCCTGATTGGCTGGCTGAAGCATTTCCTCTTCGAGCTAAGCATTTATTAATTGCCTGTTGTACTGTGTGGGTGCTTCAGAGGCAGGCCCCGAACACCTTCCATCTCTGCACCCAGAACCTAGCATGACGCTTCCAGATAGGAGAATATTTTTTGAAGTTTATTGCTCATGCCTTCCAAAATTTCCAGGAGTGTATTTTGGAGAAGTATTTTATGATCTGTGTTATGCCTTTGGGGTATAGTGGGGAGGAACTACAAGGAATTCGACAAATAGCCTACTTTGTCAGTGTAATTAATGCCTTGGAAGTGGCACAGCCCCTTACCTTTCATCCTAAGTGAAGCCAAACCTAAATTGTCATGTGTCTGTGCATGATTCTAGTCTCTAGCTGGTGTTTAGAAACCTCCTTGGATGGAGTCATAGTACTTAGATATTTGAAATGTTTGTTTTTGCAAACCTCCCAGAACTTCATTCCTTCATTCCCTCCAACAAAATAGAACGTATACGCCCAAACAAGCACTGGTACTAAGCTGTCTTTGGCTGCATCATCGGCTTCAGCAAGTTTTCCCTCCTTAACAACAGCATGTCTTTTTTCTCCCTCCAATTTCATAGTTCCCCTTCTCTCCATGGGACTCCATCTTCCTCCCAGACAGCTGAGGGTCACTCTGGTCCATTTTATCTCACCCCCTCATCTGTTGTTATCACAGAGACCCATGAGTTTCCCGAAAGGCAACTCTGATGGTGATTTGATCTTACATATAGATATCTTCAGAGAAAGATAGGGTTCCCAGACCTTCCCACTGTAGTGCCTGCTTCCTCCATTGTGGGAGTGTGAACTGCTGGCCATCTTGTTTGTATTTTAGACTCAGTGAATTACTTTCACTGTCCTTAAAATGACTTTTCCTCCTCTGCCTTCAGGTTTTTGAAGATCATGTTCCTTTTTCTAGAACTTCCTTTCCACTTCCCTATTTCCACTGCCTACTTCCCACTCCTCTTTCAGTTTTTGACCTAAACATTCTCTCTTCTACAAGCATTTCTTTATTCTTCAAACTGGGTTGACATCCTCCCAAGTCACGAATACATGGGCTCTCACGATGAACACACCATGTTTATCTCCCTCAGTACACTGACTTCTACTGGGGCCAGAATAGAGTTTATTAATTATTATACTCCCACTTTCTAACACTGTCTAGACACAGAACATGCTGTAGAAGAAACTGTTCGTCTGTTGACTACACAGAGATTGTTGTTGCCTAGACACACACATGTATGAGGCAATCTGTGAGGACTTCAGAGATCTGCTCAGATAAAACTCTTCACAACCAGTACAATTTGACATTTGTTTCAACCCAGTTACTTAGAGTATTTAAAAACACTCAACTACTTCCACTAAGATCTTTATCTATCATTTATGAAGGTGAAAGAGTCAGGTCTAATTAGGAGAGGAAAGGTCTAAGGGTATGTAACTCTGTTCTGGAATACAAATGAAGGACCCATTGTCCTGGGCCCTGCCAATTAAAATTCTGGTAAAGGAGAAGTGGAACTGGGAGCGAGTCCACTCACCCCTCAGCCAGAAACAAACTATAAATTGAAAACAAAAGACATCATTTCAGCAGAAAGTATTTTGACCTTGAATAATAGAAAATCCTAAGAAACTTTGTGTAGACAGAAAAATGATGATTACCCTCTTGCCCTTTGGTAATTTTTAAAAAAATGTTTATTTATTACTTCAAGTTACATCTCCATCACAATCCCCTCCCGGTCCCACTCTCTCCCACCTCCCACTTCTCCCACCTATCCTACTCCTCTAGTGTGGGGTGCTCCTACATATCACCCCCCCCCTCCGTTCAGCAGTCATATGAGGCTCAGAGCTTCCTCTTGCACTGGGGGCCTACATGTCCTTTGGCAATTGTTAACGGCAGTTTTTACATATGAAAATTTACATTCCATAATACAGCTGACCCCACTCAAAAGGCACTGAAAGTCAACCATCGTCATGGGCAGTTGACCTCCATGCCTGGTTTCAGGTCTAGGTGCTGGTGTCACTCAAGCAACGTTTCTGGAAACACCAGTGAGACTACTTAGAAAAGGAACACACATACACATGCAAAAAGAAACAATTAGTCTGTTGTGCAAACAAGTTTCATATTCTAATACCTATGAACTTGGGCCAGTGGGATGGCTCCATGGGTAAAACCATTGCTATGAAAGCCTGAGATCTACCAGGGAATTTATGTAAAGCTGGATGGAGAGAAGCCCTGCCAAAAAATTGTCCTGACCTCCATGTGTACCCTTCTCCCACATCCCCGCTCCCTGCCCTACTCTTTCTCACAAACACATATATGTGTGCTGACAAGCAAGTAAAGATAGTTGACATAACTCTATCCACAGTTAATCTCTAAAAATGTGAAGAAAATATTTAGAATCCCAGACTGTTTTGAAAGTTATAATAGTTGGTAATAGAGATGGTGGGGGCAGTTTTTAGTGAAGCCTCAATGTTCTCTGTAAGGATGGTCACTGGACAGTTTGAAATTATTATTATTATTATTATTGTGTGTGTATTTCTTGCTACTTCATATTGTCAGTCCCTGGTTTATTCAATACTTCTTGAGAACATACATTTCATTATGTGTTATAACTCCTGTGTATGAGGAGTTGCCTGGGATGGGAATGACCCTAGCCTTATAAAGAGATAAAAGTACGTTATACGTTCTTGGTAGCAGGGAAGTCGACAGCCTAGCTCTCCCAAGACAGGGTAGGTTAGTCCTTCATAATCCCTGCTCTACAATAAATGTCTGTCAGAGAAACAGGACCAAAAGGCTGAAGACTGATGCTGTAATGTATGGAGAGAAAATGGGAACTGTCCAGGTAGTCACTGGTTTGTCATTTCTTAGTATTGGAAGCTGCAGGCCCTGCACTTCCTATATAATCAGATATATTTATCCTTCTCAGCTCTCTGAGGTGGTTGAAGAATAGACAGCTTGAGTCTCATAGCTAAATTTTGAGTTGTTTAGGAATCAAGAGGGCGTTCTAGATCTAAGAAGATGGTTATAATAGTGATGCAAGTTAGTATGAAAGCTAAGTCAGTTATAGAACTTTAAACTCATGGAGATGGTTAGAAGGTAGAAGGTTAAAGTCAGGGGCCAAATATGTATGAACTGGACATTGGGAAGGTATACTGGGCCATTTAACTCTCATAAATGTGGCATATTTAATTCTGCTGTTTTGTATAGAATTTACTGTTATAAGAGAAAGAACCATTTGTTGGATTGAAAAGGGAAGCTGTTGGGGGGGAAGAGGGTGGAAGGGTGGGACAGGAAGGGGGAATAGGGAAGGGTTTGTGACTGAGATGTAACTTGAAGAAAAAAAATAAAGTACTTATATATATAAAAAAAATAAAAGTACGTATAAAGAATCCAAAGTCAACAACAGGGCAGTATGAAGTGAGAAAGACTGGGGAGATGATGGGATTCATGGAGAACATTCTAGTCAGAGGAAAAGGAATAGGGGAAACAGGGAAAAGTAAAGGTTCATGGGATGTTGGGGTAAGGGGGAGTGTTTAGAAGGGAAAGAGGCTGAGGTGTATGTAGAGAATAACTTCAATCTTCCAGTACTATGAGAGCTAGCCTGCAGGAAGGAAGCTTCCTGGTCAAAGATGACTTGATTTCTGCACATTCTATATGTGTGTGCCATTTTCAGCAATAGGGTCTTGCCATTCAGTTCTGGTGGGCAACCAAGAGCAATGGCATTGCTCTTGTATTGTTTTGGGGGTCTTTGGGGCACCTCTGGCCAACAACTAGAGGGAAGGTTTCCCTCACTTTGCACTGTGTTTTTTATTTGGCAACACATGGCTACTGGGATGAGTTTAACCTCCTGTTTAGGGTAAGTCCAGTTAAACTCATATCTATACATTATATGTGAAACTTAAAATATTAGGTTCCATATGGTCTTTCCAAGCATCCTTAGACTTTGTTACCCAGTCATAAGCCCCTCTTCTGGCCTCCCTTCCCACCCTTGTCTCTACTTAAACCCACATCTCAACATTCCCCATTTTTCTTTACAAGTTGCCTATTGTTCATCCAATTCTCTGTGAAGTACAAGTTCCATGATAGTAGAAGTCTTGTTTTGTCCATCAGGAGATGGCATGGGGTACATGGTGATGTCACTCTGTAGTTCTCAGTGAATACATGGCTGAAATGTCAAAGCTCTAGCAGGCTCTGCGAATGTGCTAGGTGGAAAATACCTTGTTTTGAGGACAGCGTGTCTAAGCAGTCAGGGTGACAGTAGGCTGGCTGTTGCTTCTTCACTATTTAAAACCAGGGCCTTGCAAGTAGGTCAGGAGCTGGTTGCAGCACAGTAAGGGAAATGGGAGGGCTGTGTCCCCTGGTGTGTTCTCTAAGAGGATGGGTTGGAAGCCACAGTTACTTCCTGAGGCAGGGTAGGAAATATAGGTGACCCAGTCTTAAGACAGGGAACAGAGATGGTTCTCTGGAGAAGGTGGACTGGCAGGAGTCTCCCGTGTGAGGACAGTGCTATGGCAGGGCAATGAATAAGCAGGCTGTTGGAGACTTGGTCCTCAAGTCTTAAGAAAGCAGGAAACAAACAAAAACCAAGAGTTGCATTTCTAAAATTGTCGGAGAGAAATTTACTTCCATTATGTGAACCTAAAATGTTAGTCTTCTTTTCCTTAGGTTCTCCAATGTGGATCATGACAAAAGGCAGCTTCCAACAGTAGCCTGTGAATCCCCTGTGGAGTGACTTCCCCTTTGGGCAGGGAGGAGGGGACCCTAGGAAATCTCCTTTGTAGGAGGACTCATCTGAAAATACATTGTCAGCAATTGCTCCCGGCACCCTAGGGCCACAGACAAGCTATCTTGATTTGGGATACCTGCAACACCAACCCCTTACCACTGCAGGTCTCAGTGCTCCCCAGAGAGGCTGAGTCTGGCAGAGGTCACAGTTAGTGCAAGCATAGTTTCTCTTCACTAATGACGCTGTTTACTTCTTTTTAGTTTTTAAATCCAGTCTTATTAGGCAAAGGTTCTAGGGCCTCTTGTGGACGGCGTCAGGACATGGAAGGCATGGGTGGTTAAATACTGGAAGTGAGAATGAGGAGAGAAGCTCTCCTTGCTTTCATTATGGTGGCTTAACATCTTCCATAGACTTTCGTGTTCATTTTGAAAACAGGCTAACATCCAGAAACAGTATAAAATATGAAAAAAATGAGTGAAAAATCTTCAAAATGAAAAGGGACAGTGGATTAAGTGGAGCTTAAACTTTAAAATGAGGGTGTAGGGAAAACTAAAAGCGAAGGTTAACAGTTTAGAAATACAATAGAGATGAGAGATTTTAAAATGGAAGACAACGTGTAAGCCAATGATATAAAAAGTTAAAAACCAAGCAAACCTGTAATCGTGTTGGCTGAAAGGCTAAAGTCTAACTCTCTTGAGGTAAAAACCCGAAACTAGACCATTCCTTCAGATTCAGGATGTGGATTAGAGTCAGATCTGAGAAGACAGGTGAAGGATGACAAAAATTAACTTACAGCTGTAGGACTAAATGGATTAAGTGAATCTTCATCTTAAAAATGATATAAGAGAAAAACCAAAGAGATCAGTTTAGAAAACAGTGTGTGGTGGAGGCATTCAGGCCCCTGGGATCCCCGTGGAGAGGTGGGTGGAATAGAGGCACAGTTGTCTTGAGCCTTCAGCATGCAGGGCTGAGAGTACCTGGACTACAAAGGGAAATACTTTCTGCCTCCAGCTAAAACACAGCAATATGTATAACAAGAAATTCCTGTTGGCTAGCCTGTTGTCACTGCCTCCTGACCATCAGGATCTGCTGTCTTTGCCTTGGCTGTTGCCTCGCATTGGTTTGTTCCACTTTCCATCACTGTGGCTGGATTAATCTGAAAGTGCTGGTTTGGTCATGTGACTCTCTGGTATAAAATCTCCTGTGCTCCTCACTACAAAGACCAACTCCTAAAAGGCTTAACAAAATCTCATTCCAATGTGCTTTCTCAGACAAGCTGGAGATCTTCTGTTTGCATCTAAATTGGGAACGGTCTGTTGTTGGGTTAACATTCTGTTTCTTACCTCAGCCACCCACCCACCCCAGGTACCAAGGGATTGATGAGCCGAAGCAGGGGATTTGATCATGAAATTCAGACATTTCAGACAAAAAGGGGAGTTCCTAATTCCATTTAGGAAAACTCAAAGTAAATTGGTATTGATTTTGTTTCAGTTTTTTGTTCTCAGAGAAAATGAGAAAGCAAGGGAGGGAGAGAGAAAGAGAGAGAGAGAGAGAGAGAGAGAGAGAGAGAGAGAGAGATCACATTAATGTACCACTGGGAGAAGTGGGATTTTAGGGGTGAATTCTAGCTCTCCTTTGAGTTGGTTCCCAGAATGACATTCTTTCCTGAGTCTTTCAACATGTCTCTCCGGCATTTCTTAGCTCTGAAAAGAAAGTTCAGCCTCTCTAAGTGTTTGAAGGAAAGAAAAAGATTTGGGGAAGAAAACTAACCATTTTAAGATTATCCCAGTGAGTTTTCTGCCAAAATGCCAGATGCTACTGTGAAGAAAAAAAAATATCTTCCACAATTTTCTGTCTGAGAACTGTGCCTGCCTCTTTAGAGGGTGAAGGAGAGCTCCATAGAATGGTGCAAATGGCAGACCTACTCTGGACTGACATACAGTGTCCTTATAGAGGAAGTCATTCTAGTTAAGGCCGTGATGACTACAGCATCCTTCCCTCCAAAACTTTATTCTTGGTCAGAAAACAGCAGGTTGCTTTCCAGCAACTACACTGTGTTAATGTTGGTGACTATCCTACTGTGTTAATGACCATGACTGTCCTACTGTGTTACCCCAGACACTGCTTCCTGTGTTTGCAGCAAAACTCATTTCCAACACAGAAATCTTCGAGAATCAGAGGTAAGTTTTATGCTTCTGTCTTGTTGTATTGACCTTTGCTTTCTCTTTAAATGTGAATTTGTCTGTCAAAAGCTGTGAACATTCCAAACCCACGGTTGCATTGGCCACACCCAGATCTAGAGTTTTCCACTCCTCTTAGGTAATAAAAGACAGGGTCAGAAACAGATTTGAATTCCGTGTATCTGGCTAGAGGTAACTGAAACAGATATGCAATTAGAAGACAACTCCAATTTCTTACCATGACAAAACTGCACATTCTCTTGGGGGAAAGAAAGAAAGAAAGAAAGAAAGAAAGAAAGAAAGAAAGAAAGAAAAGAAAAGAAACCCAAAATTCCCCAAAGAGAGGGATTTGAAATACCCTGCCTTCATTTCTTTCAAGTTACCCAGGTCTTAGACTGAGATCTGGATGGTTCAATAACTCATTTTTTAATTTTTATTTTTTATTTTTCAATTAACTAAATATTTGTGTTTCATGCAAATTCATTCGTTGAAGCCCCATCTTCCTACTATGGCTATATTTAGACAAAGTATTTAGGAGAGGTTATAAGGCTGGGGCTCTGAGCTAGGGTTGGGGTCATTGTAAGAGGAGAATCTAGGGGACTTCTATGCATGTTCCATGGAAGGCTACATGAAGGCATGGTAGGAAGGCGGCTGTTTGCCTGTCTAGAAGACATGTATCCTCAGAAAAGGAATTGGCTGCAACTTTGTTTGAACTCTCCAGTCTCCAAAACTGTTATCAAATAAATTTCTGTTGTTTAGAACACTCATTCTATGGCATCATATTACGGCCCAAATATAACAAACAATAGGATAATACAAAGATGAGAAATTGATTCCAAAAGGGTTAGCGATTCAGGCGGCAGTTCAATTTGCTTTGTTTGGAGATGGAGTCTCTTTAACTCTGGAAGAGGGCCTGGCTCATTGTAGATCCTCAGCTTTTATTTTGCTGAGTGAATAAATAAATTAGTGAATGAGGGATCTACACATCTCGGATCCTCCTAAGAATTGACACTGATTGCTGAGGTGGGCTGTGGACACGGATGCTGTCACTGTCCATGCTTGCATCTCAGTGTTGTTCCTTACTGCTTGGTTTACTTCTTTCTGATTGTCTGGGCCTTCTGGGCAGACTCAACCGAAAGGTCATTTTTGATGTTTTTTTTTTTTTCTTTTACTGAACTCAAGATTTTATTTAGATTTCACAATGTTCCCATTAATATTCTCTGTTCTTTTCCATGGTTCAGTGCAGCATGCTACGTGACATTTGGTTGTCACATTCCTGTAGACTACTTTGGTCTGTGACTATTTCTAGTCTTTCCTTGACTTTCGTGACTGGCCAGCTGTCCTGTGTTAGGCCTGCCTGTCCAAGTTTGCCTGGTTTTATTCTCATGATTAGATGGGAACTGTGTCTGTAGGTAGGAATCCCTCTGAGGTTAAAAACCTACCTTTATTACATGATTTAAAAAAATAGTACATGACACACACAGAAAGTCATTAATGATGTTAAAGTCAAGTGATTTGGGGCAAATTACTATGTTTACTTAACCCTGCTATAGTATACTTGATGTTCTGATCTGAATGCATGTGTCTTGCCAAAGTACTTAGGTTAAACCTGACTATCAACATGAAGACATTAATGAGTGAGGACTCAGAGAAGTAATTAGGTCTTGAGGCCAAAAATCCTTGTTAATGAAATTAATTTGGCTCCAACACAGATCCATAGCAAGTTCTTACCATCCTGCCATACCCCCAGCCCCCAATTAAAAAAAAAAGTTCCAAGGAGCTATGTTGTTCTTTCTTTTCCACATGTGAAGACTAAATTCCAGAATGTTCCATCTGTGAGCCAGATGGGAACCCGCATCAGTCACATCTTTGCTGATGCCTCTATCCTAGAACTCCTTAGCATCAAGAACCATGAGAAATAAATTTCTGGTTTGTAGTTACTCAGTCTAAAGTAATTTAAAGTCCAGATGGTCTAAGAAATTCTGATTGGGCATGAAAAACCTCAAGTTTAATCTCCCTGAATTCATTAATGAAAACTTATTCTCTGATATGTTATAAGAAGTAATGTTGTGTATTTTGTGTGTATGCGGGCTTACATACAGTGGATGTTATTTCTATAGCCTAATTACTTTCTTTTTATCCAAAGAGCCATATTGAAGCACACTGGATAAATTAATTAGAACCATTTTTCTCTATTTTTGGTTCATTTGGAGATCCAAATAGAAACTTTGATAGAAGAAAATTCATCTGAGTCCACTCCCACCCCCGTATTAGCACATTAACCACCTTATAAAATGTCATTTATTTAATGTTCCCCCAGCCATACCACCCTCGAGTATGATGTCATCAACACATTAATTTAAGGACATTTGAGGCCTTCAAGAAAACAAGAAGTAAATTTTGTCAAGCAACTCAGAAGGCAGTGAGAAAGTAATAGTAGACTCTCCTCTTACTACGGTCTCAATAACAAACTCATAAGTGATGAGGGCAGTGGAGCAAGTGGCATGTGCACATGAGTAAAGAGAAACACATGCAGACTGAGTCAGACCACACCGCTGGGAGAAGAGTGGGACTTCCTGCCCTCTACCTGACTCTTGTGGGAATATTTATCTGGGGATTTATCCAAAGTTCAGTCAGGCCAGGGTGAGAAAGTAGCCTGTAAGAAACAGACTCCCTGTCCAGAAGACGTAACTGCCTTGGCCAAAGCATGGCACTTGAATGGACACATCACCCAACAAGCTATTTAACTGCTTGGCTTCACTCATGAACCAAGCCCATTGTCTTACATGAACTTTTGTAATTTTATTGGTTGTTTATATTTTGCTTTCTGTCTTGGGATATAATTTAATGCATCCACTGTCACAGTACAACTAAGAAGTGCTTATAATTCAGAAAGTGAAGGGTAAATGTGGATAGCTAACAATGATAATTTCTGGATTCAGTGTGCATGATGACTCAAAAAATTCTTAATTTTTTTTTGACACGCTAGAGATTGAGCTAGTGGTCTCAAAGTATAATTTTATATAAAGAAGTAACAATGTCTTTTTCTAATTCAGTAGCTCTTTGTGAATGCCTATGATGTGAAAATCAGTAAAGTTACAAAGACACAAAGATACAAAGGAAAATAAGAAGTGGCCTTTCTGTCACACAATATATTGCCAAAGATCAAATATATTAATGGTCAAATGCAGGCTAGTAAGTAGATTAAAACATAACAGTAAATTTTTCTGAAGCTATTTATATTTTTAGGGTACATGGAGGTCTATAAGTGGTTGAACAGGCAAAGGAGGCTGGGTGGAATGACTTCTGTCCGTTCATCCTTAATTGTTTACAGGATGAGCAGATAACACTTCCCAACACTTGCTCTTGGGATTTTGTTATGGGACAGAAGTCAGCCTTAGATACCTGACATGGGACTTCTAAAGACTGCACCCGCATTATTCGGCAGAAAGAGCCTCACAAGAATTCTGAGCTTTGAGCCTCTGAATGTTCTTGGTGGTATGGTATTAGCCACACCCACCCATCCGTCCCTCTTTGTTTCTTTAGCACACATCTTCACTTCAGAGTATCCAATGATGTGATTAGTATTGGGCAGCTTGTGGAGGAAAACACGTGAGAGCATTCTAGTGAATTTCAGCATTTACTAACTCATACTTGCCTTTTATAGTAGACACATGTTCTAGAAGGCTTTGCTTTAGAAATGACTGCCCAGCAATACTCTCATTCTCTTTTCAGGGATGGCTCCTTGTCCCTGGCTGTTCACATGCCTTCCTTTCCTTTCTTTGTATTTTGAATTGAAGTTGGGATTTTTGAAAAATTTTCACTTATTCTCATCCACACATTTAAAACAATTGTGTGTGTGTGTTTGTCATGTTGAAAGTCCTTTCAAGAAAATGTAATTTACTATATTCCTCAAGCTAGACAATTTCTCTAGAAACTCAGTAGAGGTAGAATAAGTAGACATGGCTTTATCTCATTCTTTTCAGCTCTAACTCATGTTCCAACTATGAAACACTCTTAGCAATAAGCGGATGAATCACTGACGTGATGTAAAAACACATAACGGTTCTCTTCTATTCTTTCCCCACCGCTCTCCATTCTGCATCTCCCTGTGAGGCACCTTGTGGGAGCAGCAAATGTGATCTGATGACCCCTTTTGAGTCAGGGCTCTTTTGGTAAGGGTAAAAGGTGAATAGCCAGAGAGGCAGCTTCTAGAGGTATGGAGGTCCTCTTAACATGTGGCTTTACTATCTACAGTTTCAGCTACTCACCGTTAACTGTAGTCCAAAAATATTAGCAAATGGAAAACTCCTGTTTTAAATGACATTTATTACCCTACATTGTTATAATTACTTTATTAGTAGTTGTTAATTTCTTACTGGGCCTAATGCTAATAAACAAATGCCAATGCTTGCTACCATGTAGGTGACATTGCAAGTGTTTTAAATATTTAAATCATTTAATGCTCATGAAAGTCTATGAGAGAGAAACTTTGAAAAGCTTCATTGTACTTTATGCTGTAAGTTATCCAAGATCATTTAGATAGCATCTCTGCCCAGGCCTCAAATCCATGTTCTAAACATCCTTGATACATCCCAACAGACAGAAGAAATACCTGCATGGGCATCTGGATATTAGAGAGGGAGACACACTTGAGTTTTGTCCTATATTAGCAAAGTAGATTAATTATTTCATTAATTAATAATTAATTAATAATAATTAATTTAGATTGATATAATTAGCAATATAGATTAATCACTACTTCCAGGCACGTCCAGCTTAGATGTTATGGCATGGCTGTGTCATAAACTAGTTCTTGCTCAGGAAGGCAAAGTCAAGTTCCAAAAGCAAAGCAAACCACCGCCCCCCCCTCCCAAAATTGTGAAATCAACTCATAATGTTTTAAGTGAGCTAATGGTTTTGTTAGTTTGTATTAATAAGTACCTGTGTGGCCAGAGGCCATGAATTAGATGCACATTAATATCTCTCTATATTTACTTTATTTTGGAAGTAGATGGTCAGGTTACAAACAGATTTTTGTCTTTATATCTAGGAACCGGAAAAGTTGTGTATGGGGAAATATGCAATTATTTTATTTTTTTACAGATAGCATTTAACTAAAACAGCACAGGAGATAATTCATTGAGCTCTTCCTATCACGTGTTTCTAACCCATGTCTATTGCTTGACAGGTGAGCAAAGGAGAGAATGCCATGCTCTTCCTTCAGCACTCCCTACATTTATACCATGCTCAGGAAGTGTTTCTTTTTGCAATTGCAATAATTTTATTAACTCATTGATAACTTCATACAGTGCACTTTGAGCATATTAACTCTCCAGTATTTCCCCATATAACTTTTTCTACCTTCCAAACTTTGATGTTCTCTCTCTCTCTCTCTCTCCCTGTCTCTCTGTCTGTCTCTCTCTGTCTCTGTCTCTCCCTCTTTCTATCTTTTCTTCTTTCCACATGGAGTCCAGTTTGTGTGGCCCAATTAGTCTTGGGGTTGAGGCCTGCCTTGGTGTGAGGTCAGCCTATCAGGGGGCGCATTATTAAAGAAAACCAACTATCCTCTTTGTAGCTATCAAATTCCAATAGTTCCTCAGCTAGTAGCGGATCACATGTCTGTTTTCCCTACATCGATGCTGAGATTTTTTTTTCTGGCTAGAGCTTGAGTTCTTTTGCATGCTGACACAATCACTGATTTTGAGTCATGATATGTGCATCTTCCCTGTTGTGGTAGAAAA
Organism: Lophiomys imhausi; assembly: GCA_907164525.1. Taxonomy (NCBI): domain Eukaryota; kingdom Metazoa; phylum Chordata; class Mammalia; order Rodentia; family Muridae; genus Lophiomys; species Lophiomys imhausi. The sequence continues at coordinate 2,859,546 of CAJQZJ010033498.1, read as the reverse complement.
CACTGTTTTCTTGATGTTAAGAACATCCTCTGGCTCTTACAACACTTCTACCTCCCGTTCTACAAAGAATCCTTGGGGAGAGGAATGTGATATGATTGTCTGATGTAGAACACCCCACCGTCCTTTGTTCTCTGTATGTTGACCAGGTGGGGAGTCTCTGTGTTCAATGACATCTGCCACAAGGAGAAGCCTCTTTTTAATTGTCCCTATATGCCATTTGTTTCATTAGGACCTGTGATGACCACATTAACAAGGCAAATAAAGTTACTGGCCAGTGGAGGTTTAAAATCTGGTGACTTTGTAGATAAGCAGGCAAGAGATTTAAATCCAATTGGACAAATCAAAGAGATTGCTTAGTCTCTTCTATTCACAGATACCTAATTATTCAGAGACTTTCCTGCAAAAGCCACATCATTAAATTAAAAGAAGTCCACTCTACAGAGAAAAGAGCTATTGATGTACAAAATTCTTTAGTGGTGATGCCCTGGCTTAGGAAATCCCTGTGTAATAAAAAACATTAATGGGGAAAAGCTGTAGTTGTAACATCCCCGAAGTATTTAATTGAAGAAGATGGCAACACACTGGAACAGCACTCAGTGAAATGCAGAAGAAAAGGGTGGCTGAATAGAGGAATGTGGAAATTGGTCTCATTTCTCCTGAACCTCACTGGAAAGATGGGCTCTTCTTTCTGTGGCTTGCCTCAGTTCATTCTCCACATTAGTGATGATCCTGCCAGATCTTGATTCTTTTCTTCTTTTTCCAGGTTTTCCTTTTCTTTGCAAACAATCCAGCACTCCCCCTCTTTGTTCTATTTTAGGAACATCTGTTGCAAATCTAGTGTTGAGTTTATTTGAAGCTAACAGCTGCCCAGTAGCAATTCAAAGAAATAGTCCAGGTGAAGTTATTCTAAAATTCCATTCTAAAAGGGCTGGTTTCAAATATTGTACCTTTAATTACATTGAAATTATGTGGTATAGGAGCTCAAGGAACAGAAACAGTTCTCCCTGGTTAGCAAGATGGGCCAGTGTCTTGTGTTTGATGATGCCCCTGTTGTATTTAGTCCAAATATTTAAATATTTCAGTCTTCATAAAAGGGACAATGTCACAGCTTAGACTTGAGGCCAGCTGGCTCTTGGCTAGTGCTTATCAAATGGAGCGGCACTGTCCAGACACTGCAAAGTTCTTTGACAATTTCTCAATTTACACCTCCTTACAGCTCACACTAAAATAAATTTGAATAGTATATTAGTCTGTGTCTTTTAGTAGAGTTGCTTTTCAGAATTGAGCAGGCAACAAGCTACTACTAAATCAACCATTAAAAGAAAAACCACTACCACCAGACAGACTTTGTACAACTTGGAGCCTTAGCGGCCCAGCCAAGAAGTGTGAGTTAATTCAATAAGGAACATTTATGAAATGCTAGCAAAGACTCCTCTGACTATATAACAGTCTTCTAACCTTGAATTTTCAGAAAGTTCAATGCCCAAGCAGGACTTAAGCTGATGTATGTAAGTTTTATATAGAGTCCTCTGTAAGCCTACTACAGTTCTAAACTATATACACCACACCTTGGTCTAGACAACCGTCACAAGAGTCTAGATGGTTGCTGGCCGCAAGTTGTAGTGGAAGAGCTATGGGTGAACATTTAAAGCTCCACTGCAAAGGGACACATCTAAAGTCACTGATCTACAAAAGGCAGGGCTAAAGGAGATTCAGGCCTTCCTAATTCAAAATTCCCTTTGCCCAAACACACAGTGCACTTCAGCCTTTGGTGTTTGCATGGTGAGAATGCAAGCACAAGAAAGAAGACACATGGTCGACCTCAAGGTAGTGATTGTTAAGCAGTGTACTGATCCTGATTTTCCTCCTATTTCCTAGAAGTGAACTCTTTTCTACCTCCCCCTCTTCTCTTTCTTCCTTTTGCTTCTCTACCTTTGATTTCCTCTGCTTTCCATATTGGTTAGTTCTTCTCTTAGTCACTATTTTACTTCTGTGAAGAGACTCTATGATAAAGACAACTTATAAAAGAAAGCATTTAATTACATGCTTACTGAGAGTTTCAGAGGGTGAATCCATGACAATCATGGTAAGAAGCTTAGCAACAAGCAGACAGACATGGTTTTGGAGAAGTAACTCAAAGCTTGCCTCTTAAGATAATAACCTCAGGACACACACACAAACACACACACACACACACACACACAAAGGCATGCACATATACACGTTCGTGCATGCGCACACAGACAGACAGAGACAGGGACAGACAGGTTGTTGTAAGAAATAATTAACAATTAACTATATATTTCAATTGATAATTGTTAATTATTTATTACAACAACAGAGACAGATATTCATTGGAAATGGCAGGGGCTTTTTAAAACTCAAAGTCTACACCCAGTAACACACATCCTCCAACAAGCCACACCTCCTAATCCATCCCAATCAGTTCCACCAACTTGGGAACAAGCATTCAAACATATAAGCCTATGGGAGCCGTTCTCATCCCATTCACTACAGTCCTATTGTGTTTGACATAGGAAATGCTCTCTACAGTCTCTTTGGAATCTGAAAAACTATATTGCAAAGACAGAGGACTCAAAACTAGGTAAGTAAAGTGCATAGAGACTAAAATATATTCAATCACCAAATCAGAGTGTGTATGTCTGTAAGTGGGCCACAAAGAACCATTAACTAATTAGTTTCAGAGTTGTAAGGAATCAACAATGAAATGAAGTCAACCTGTTCACTGTATATAACAAAGCAGGTCAACCTCAGGAACAGAAATGAATTCTCCCAACCACCAAGGCTGGCAGTGGCAGATCTGGGTGCTTGTTCTAGTAACCCCATACTTTGCTTATGCTCTCTCCCAGGATCCTTTGTGGCAGAAGTCCTTTGGTATCCAGACTGGCTTATTGGCTTTTCTTCACCAGGATTCCATCATGATGTTCCGAATAAGGCAGTGTAAGTTCTAGAACCAGGGAGATGGGTTCAATTCTCAACTCTGCCTCTTTTGTCTGTATGATCTGAGTCACATTATTTACCTTCTTGAAGACTTTCATCTGTAACATGTAACTTTGGGTGGATTCAAGAAAATAGAAACTAGTTGTAGACTTCTCATTCTGTCATATTCTTTGCTACGCTAAGCCATATAGTGGTTTTTCTCAAGTGGTAGCATGTACATATAAAGCACATAGTAGCAGGAATGTATGTATGCAACACACACATTGACCAAGCCTGTCATCAGTTAGTCATTTCGTGCAAGCACTAACTACTCTGGCTTACATAGCAAACCCTTGTGCTACAGTAGACAATCCAGAGTCATTGTGCATTGTCTCATGATGTTATCAAGTTCATTCTCTGAGTTTCTGCCCTGAAGAAACCTTAGTCGAAGATTTCTACTCTTAAGATCACAGGGTGGCTGATCCAACGTACCATTTGAGTTGCAAGTGGGCAAAGAACAGGAGGGAGGGCACTGAAGAACAGTAACCAAATGCATGCTCCCCTGACCCTGAGGCCTGCTGCACTGATGTCTTCCTCTTTAGCCTCACTGTTAGCCCTGTCTATAGGAAAGGCTGTGAGAGATGACTTGTATCTGGGATTATTTTGCCCTTGAGTATGAGAAATGAGATATTGGGCACTTTATGATGATAAGTTGGCAAAGTATATTCATTTTATTGAGAGGGAGTTGTACCTATTGTTCTGGTGTAGAGAAACATCGCCAAATTGTCTTTGTCAATGTTGAGAAGGGGCCCTAGAATCTGCAGAGTTCAGGAATACAAATAGAGTTTCCATGCCATTGCAGTAAGCGGCTGGCGGGAATTTAGGGGCAGCAACTCAGCAAAACAAAGTTATTAAATAAATGACATGACTAGTTGTGTGTTGGAGGTACTAAGGTAGGATTCAAAAGGAGTCCCACATCAAAGTAGAAGCAATGTAGATGTAAATGTGACCAAGGGACAGGCATGGAAGGATGTGCCTAGGAAGTGAGAGCCTGTCTAGAAAAGGCAGCAGATCTACAGGAGGGAAAGCAAAAGGCTCTGGGAGTTTTTGAGTTCTAGCAGCTGGGGGCTCTTAGAGATGACCTAACCTTGAAGTCAGCACCAGGGGAACATAGACATTGGTAAGAGGAGACCTGGCCTCCTATCTGACAGGACAAGAAGGGGAGAGAGAAGCAGAGAAAAAGGCAGACAGAAATAAAGCAAAGAACAAAGAGGAGGAGAAGAAAGAAAAGAGAAGCAAGAAGAACAAGAAAAGAGAAGCAAGAAGAACAAATATGACTTTTTGGGGCCCCTAGGAAGGTGAGGAACAGAAGACGGTATAATACTTTGTCATGGATTGCTGCAATCGAGCTTGGGCATATTGTGCTCCTGGTCATGACATATACCACGGCTTATTTTCTAGCCTCATTGCTTTGTTGGGGTTGGGCTGTTTTCACTTCTACTTGCTGAGCAAGGCTACTGGGGAGGGCAAACAGGATTTGGCCACAGAGCCAGGTTGAACACTTTAGAGGAGAATCTGAGATGCTGGCTGAGGACCTAAGGAAGCCATTTGGACTAAATCTTTCTGGGATTTCTTATTGGTGGACATTCTGGGCCCATTATGTCACAGGACGTTTTGACTTGACAAATGTCACACTGAGTGTGAAGTGCAGGGGTTTTTTTTGTCTCCCCCCACCACCGGCATTTGGTTAAAGGCATTGTAAGCTTGGGCGCTAGGTAAAAAGATAGCTTAAAAACACAGGTATAAACAATTACTTTAATATACGATGGTATTCTTTTAAAACTTCCCAAAATTGTGTTATTTTTTCAAAGTTGCCATTTATGAGGAGGAAAAGATCATTCTTTGAGCTACTACTTCCTAAAAGCAGAGAGAATATGATGTTGTAATGTACTGGTATTTTAAAGGAGTTTGCTGAAATATCCTCTCCTAACTTTGGATGAATTCTTCATTTGCCAAAATGTTTTCCAAAAGATATATGTGGGCTCAATTAGCCCAGAGCCTTTCCCCTTTGTACACATAAGTATTCACCTCTTCAACAAGGCAAATATAGCTGCACTATGATCAGGACAGTGTGTGAAGTGAGAACTGATTGCTACTCTCAAGTTTCCAGCTAGAACACAGTGCTCAGGTACCATGATCAGGGCTATAAAGCTGATTTGCATAGGTGGCAGCTTAATGTCAATTTGTTTTTTTATAAGTACTTTATTTTTTTTTCAAGTTACATCTCAGTCACAAACCCTTCCCTATTCCCCCTTCCTGTCCCACCCTTCCACCCTCTTCCCCCCCCCCCAACAGCTTCTCTTTTCATTCCAACAAATGGTTCTTTCTCTTATAACAGTAAATTCTATACAAAACAGCAGAATTATATATGCCACATTTATGAGAGTTAAATGGCCCAGTATACCTTCCCAATGTCCAGTTCATACATATTTGGCCCCTGACTTTAACCTTCTACCTTCTAACCATCTCCGTGAGTTTAAAGTTCTATAACTGACTTAGTTTTCATACTAACTTGCATCACTATTATAACCATCTTCTTAGATCTAG
>CAJQZJ010033498.1:2836924-2853599 GCA_907164525.1 Lophiomys imhausi | reverse complement strand
AAACCAGTGACTACCTGGACAGTTCCCATTTTCTCTCCATACATTCCTGCATCAGTCTTCAGCCTTTTGGTCCTGTTTCTCTGACAGACATTTATTGTAGAGAAGGGATTGTGAAGGACTAACCTACCCTGTCTTGGCAGAGCTAGGCTGTCGACTTCCCTGCTACCAAGTTTTGTCCTTTTTGGACAGCAGTCTGTTTGCAGTTGAAGCAAGGAGTTTTTACATGCCAAGAGATAGGCTTGCCACTAATTCAACCATCTCACACTGGAGATTCTTCGATGCTTTTCTTCTACTTGGAGTAGAATAGGGGGTGCTGTCAGGAGCTGATATGTCACGATATCAAAAAAAAATCTTAATTTAAGACCACATCTTTGAATGCCATATTCTGCAGATCTCTTGGGGTTTTTGAAGATGCCCTATCTATCTCTTGTATTTAGATAAGCAAATGTTGCTTGTCTCTTAACAAATTGATTACGAGTAGCTTAGAGAATATCAGTGATAGACTGTCATAGTAGCTAACAAGGTGACATGCATGCATGACTAGGAGTTTGTTTTTCTTAACTATCCTAAACAGTTTTAGACGGTTGGTATCAAGAGGCCAGAGCTTCACATTTCATTTTTAAGTATCTCTAGGTACCATACCATTAGGAAGCGTTACCTTAAATTTTGTATCAATATACAAAGATCTATTCAAATGTGGCTAAATATACTCTTAATTTTGTATCAATATACAAAGATCAATGCCTATGCGGCCCAATACAATCTTAATATTGCGTCCATATTCAAGGGTCAATACCATTGTGGCCAACTGTAATCTTAGTTTTGTATCAATGTACAAATATCAATAATGATGTAGACCAATACAATCTTATTTTTGCACAATAAACAATGGTCAATACCACTTTAGCCAAATATACTATTAATTTTGTATCAATATACAGGGTATAAGGGCATATTCAATAATGTGACCTTTCTTCTTGATCCTTCCTGTGCTGTGTCCCGATGTCAATTTTTTTTAAGAGCTTAAATGTGGATTGTGAAGTCTGTCTCCTCACACTGCCTTTGCTCTTCACTCGCTGTGTCATGTTGCTGGAATTAGTTTGCTTATCTGCATTCATCTCAAAAGGTGGTTTGAGGACTTCATAAGATATGCTTATTAGAGAAAAGAAGCATAAATTATAATCTTTCAGCTGGGTTCTCGCCTCTGTCTCAAATCAATTTCTTGCTTACCACCTGTAGACTATATTCCTTTAGGTCCCACAGTGTACCAAGCACTCCTTGCTTCAGGAGTAGAGGGCTTCACTATACACTAGTTTCCTGTCTGAGATGCTCATTCTCACCGCTAACAATAGCTCTTCTCTGAAGTTGCCTCCCAAACGTCCTTTATCAGTGCTGGCCTAAATTCACATTTCCTGACCACAAAGTATAAATAACTTCCACTCATTTTGCTGTATTCTTGTCCCCACCTGTCAGTGGTTACAGATGAAACTGAGGCCTTACATATACCAGGCAGATATTGGACCATGGAGATATGCCCCAACCCTCTACTGTTATCACATACAATGTTTGTCACAATTTAATGTTTCATATCTGCTAGAGTCTTACAACATGAACCTTTCTTAGTAGTTGTTCAAGGAGATGGGGGACTAGATATTTTTCACTCATCATCAAAAGCTCATTTAGCATGAAACCTGTCACGTGGGATGAATATTTCAAAGTTAGTGAGGAAATAAATTAGTGGAAATGTGGTATTTTTATATAAGACATAATCACTGTGCCTAGATTATCATACATATTCTAAGAATGTTGGCCCATCATTTCAAAAAGTAGGGTATCAGATTTGAATTGTGGGCATGAGACTGTGTTAGAAGGATTAGCATATAAGCATTGATTTTTTTTCTATCACCCATGTATTCTGACTTTGTAGAGCAGAGTTTTATATTTCTATGTTTTGGAAATTCATAAGAATTTTAGAGAAAAAAATATCAGTCATTTTATTTTTGTAATTTTAAAAAGATGCTTTAAGATCCATCATTTTATTTGCCTGTGTGTGTGTGTGGAGGGAGGGCGGGAAAGAGAGAGAGAGAGAGAGAGAGAGAGAGAGAGAGAGAGAGAGGAGTGCATGTGTCAGTGAAGGCTAGAGAAGTTGGAATCCCTGAAGCTGTCCTTACAGGTGATTCTGAGCTACCTGACATGGTTGTTGGGAATTGAACTCAAGCAGTATATGCTCTTAGCTGCTGAGCCAACTTTGCAGTCTCCAAATCTGTAGATACATATGTACAGTATCTGGCAGTGGTGAGGAGGATCTGTTCTGCTCCTGTAGAGAATTACAGAACAAATGATAAGAGTTAAGTCAGGCTCTGTGACAGAACTTCTGGATAGCATGACAGGCTAAAAACTGAAGGGCAGCAAAGCCACCTCTAAGCCAGCAGGTCAAGGGAAGGCTTCTGAATTCCACTGAGGTACATGGGTGGCACCCACAGGCGGCATCTGGAGCTCTCTGCCCAAGCAGGCCATGCAGAAAAGGGAGTGGTCTACATCCTGGCTGCTAGGTTCCCCAAGTGCCACCCAGCCACAGGTCAGCTGACACAGTCCTAACTTCTGCCAAGAGTACATCAGTTGAAATGACCTCCAGTAGTAGCAAATCAAGAGGCTCAAGATATTAAATTAGGGACATCTCCTTGAAATATGTCAAAGACTACATTCAAATGCTTATTTATGGGATTTTATAGGAAACCATCATTCTACCACATATGCTACTATTTCAAGGTTGCCAATCTAAGCTCATTTACAAAGCTTAGAAAAACCAAGGATTTGAAAGTATTTCACATCTGTTTTCCTTAAAATAAATGGATGGCAGAGGGATTAGTTCTCCCTTTTGAGTTATTCATCAGTCTACAGCAGGAAGAAAATGGCTCTGATTTCTGCACAAGGAAAGCAAAAATCCATTCTCTCTCTTTCTCTGGGCCTTAAAACTCTCAGAAAAGACAACAGGCCCTGCCCACCAAACCAGCACCTCAGTTCCCGTTGGTGCTGCTTAAGCAAGTCATTCCATCTCATCAGAACCATAGGATCCAGTGCTGTTCTTGAAATAAGAAAGGCTGACCTCATTTGCCTTGAAGGCCAGTCTCCTGCAGTGAAATTCGGATTCCTTGGAGTCCATGTTATTTGTTGCTTGTTATAAATCAAGTCAGAAACTAAGCTCGGAGAATATAATGACAGCAAAACAGGTCCCATACCTACATGGGGTCTAATATAGTAAGGAGGGGGAAAGATCAGAGATATGTTGCAACACAATAGTTTCACTGTAAACAAGCCTCTTGTGTAAGTACATGGAGAGACAGGCTGCAAAAGCATGTCTTTCTGGAGAATCTGCTTAAGGAATATCCTTGTTCTGTAACTAGGAGAGACACTGAATAAGAGGGAGCCTTCCCTCTAGAAATCCATCATATTGTATGTGAGGAAAGTGTGGTGGTGAAACACTCAAATACCTCATGAAATCTGCTATAGGTTCCTAAAGATTTTGTCTACACTTGTACATATATGTGGCATGCACACATGTATGTATGCTCACATGTGTATGAGTACATGTGTGTGCATAGGCATACTCTATGCTTGTGGAGGACTGAGGTTGATGTTGAGTATTTCTCTAGATCACTGTCTAATTTGTTTTCTGAGGCAGGGTCTCTGACTGAACCTGGAGCTTGCCAATGCTGGCTAGTCTAGAGAGCCAATTTAATCCAGAGATTCCCATGTGGTGGCATCATAGGTGGCTACCTGTGCTATTTAGATTTCTATTGCTGTGATTAACTATCATGCCCAAGAACAATTTGGGGACTAAATGGTTTGATTCACCTCACAAGTACAATCCATCACTGAGGGAAGTCAGGGCAGGAACTCAGGGCAGGAACTGAAACAGAGGACATGGAGGGATATTGCTTACTGGTTTGCTTTTCATGGCTTGCTCAGTTGTTTGAGAAATACAACTCAAGACCGTCTACCTAATGATGGCATCACCTACAGTGAGATGGACCCTCCCACTTCAATTGTTAACCAAGAAAATGCCCAATAGACTTTCCTGAAGGCCAATGTAATCATTTAGTCATTATGTGGAAGCATTTTCTCAGTTGAGGTTCCAATGTGACCCTAACCTATGTGAACGTGACATAAAATCAAGCCAGTGAAGGGACTTAAAATACTCATTGAAATTATAGACACAAGAATTATAAAGACTGAAATAAAAAGGATAGTGAACAGTAGTCACTTAGACAAAGCTGAAGAGAGAATTAGTGAATAGGAAGTATTAATGATCAGGAAAGTCTCTGAAGAAATGTAGAATGCAGCAAGAGAATGAGATAGCATAGTATGAAAGAGAAATAAAAAACCAGGACACATTCATAGGCAGTGTAGCACTTGTCTAACTGAACTTCTAGGCGAAGAGCAGAGATAATTCAGAGAGGCAGCATTTGAAGGGTAGGCCTGAATTCTTAGAAGCAGAAAGTTCAAAATGTTCCACGCAAGTTGAATTAAAATCACTCTAAATCAACACTTTGTATTCTAAATTTTAACACCAAAGATTCCTCATTCCTACAGCTTTCCTACTAGATAGAGAGGAAGCAATGTTGTCATCATCAAAACCCCAGGTTGCCTATTATATCTTTGTGACAAAATAGTTATATTGACGATCAACTTTTCTGTGATAAGTATTAATAAAACAAGCTCACCAGTCTATTGTTCTGTGCCCAGAAAATTGTCTTTAAAGTTTGAACATAATATAAAATTCCAGACAAATAATACTGATGCATTTTCATCACTAACACTCCAAATATCTAAGAACAGATAAACGAGAACCATTTGTATAAACAGTAACAACAATGTCTAATTTCATGGGTGTAATAATGATATAACCAAAATATTCTGGTAAGTGTATTTTATTAGTTTTATTTAGAATTTATTAAATTAAATGCACATGTTAACATTTCTAGGTTAATGATTAAAATAATAAGGGGAGAATTTATATTTCTACAATATACATGTGACTAGCTTTAGACTTTTTGATTAAATACATATGTTTGTTATATAAAATACATATGTTAAAAGAAACACAGAAAATGCAGAAAATTTAGAAAGTACAAAATAAGAAAGTGGAAGAGAATCAAAATAGGTCCACTATGGCAACAAATAAATATGGGCTAATATTTTTAGTTAATAGACAAAGTTGTCAAACTAGTTAAGACAGAAGGTTCAGCTGTGTGATGAATTCCTGAAAGAGTAAGAGATACATACAAATATATTCATGTTGTAATTCCCAGAGAAATGCAAATAAGAATACTGATAACACACGTTATAGATCCCAAATCATGGAAGCTGGTACTTGGTCAGGACGCTAAGCTGTAAGAACCCTCAGTGAATGCCTTAACCATTGGATCCATCATTTGGGAAGATGCTTTGGAATTATGTAGTAGAGAAACATGTTCACGTGACTGGATGCATGCATAAGAATATTCAGAGCAGAGCTATTTGTAACAGCCCAGACAAGAGGCAATCCAAATGATCCTAAGCAAACCAGCGATGAGCTGTGGTGTGTTCACAGGATGGAACATTAGGGCAGGACAGCCAAGACAAGGAATGAAAGGGAGCAAGTATGGGGAGGAGGTTGCTCCCACTCATGTATGTTAGGTCCAGAGTATTTGTGGGGGAGACACACTGAGACGTGTGTTGGGGAGGCTGCAAATTTGGACTGGTCTCAGAAGCCAATCTGAGAGCAGTGACAACAGATTGTTTGCAGCTTCTGGGAGATTTTCAAAGTGGCCCTGGGTCACCCTGAGTGGCAGATATCAGAACATGAGAAAATGCAGGTATCTGGTGTTTCTTTTTGGACTCTGGGTAGTGAAGAGAGAGTGCAGGAGGAAAATGGCTCCTTCTAGTATTGGCTACTGACTAGTGCTTCCCAAGAGCTTCCTGTAGATAGCCTAAATTAGCCCGCACTGCTCTCTGCAATGGATACCTCCTGTACTTCTATTTGGTGCAAGGGAAAGTGAGGCTCAGAGAATTTAAGTCACACGGGTAAGTGGTAAAGCCAGGACTCACCCATAGGCAGATTGGCTGGAATACAGTCTGTCAGAGCCAGCTTTTTCTCTTGCGATGGAACAGGCTCATCTCCCTGGTTGAGCACTAGGTGAAAGAAGTGAAGTGTATTGTCCCCTCCAAAGGGAAAGAAGTCATGCACAATGGGGTTCAACCATGCAGGGCTATGCTGTCCCTATGGTCTGTGCAAACAGATTGAAGTGGGAATCCCAGTCTGACTTTATTAGCTGTGTCACAGGCAACATTAGCAGCCCTCTCAGGCTCAATTCTTCATTCTGTAAAAGCCGAGGGTGTGGTGTGAATTAGATGATCAGCTGACAGGTGAAAACATGACCACACAAAAGCCAAACAATGCCAGAAGCTAGCATGAGTAACTCAAAAGAGAACGGACCCAGGATCTGATGCATAGGGCATGAAGTAGGAGAGGTAAAGGGAGCTTGGACCAAGAAGAGCAAAGTGTGGGAAAGTGAGTAGTAAACACATGGAGTGGAGGAAAGGTATGGATTATTTTAATGAGGTTGGTTTGTCCCGAATCATCTTGGCAACCATTCTCCCCTCTGGGCATACAAATCTTGTCCTCTTCCTAGTTCAAGACAGCCATCTTTCTCATAAGAGATTAATACCTGAATTTAGGTAGAAAGGAAGGCAGAGAGACCATTCTGCATGTGACTGTGACTATTCTCAACTGATATCTGCTCAAAATTACCAACAAGCCCCAATGCCATCTTGAGGGTCGTATGTTCTGAGCGTTTCAGTGGAGTGCAGAGACAGCTGTGACCATTCCACATTCAGGGCACTTTCTCCTATCGTGATACCTCTGTGGACTTAGGGGTAGACTGAGACACCACTTACAGAGTCTGAAACCATGCTATTTAAATCAGAATACCGACTTTTCCCCTAACCAGCATTGTAACAGGAAATTGACCTTTCTGCATCTCAGTGTTTCCTATATGTAAAAAGGGAGGAAAAATGTCATTGTTGATAGTTTAAACAAATAATATTATTGAAACAATGATAAACCTCTAGGAAGGACAAGATAAGAGCTGCTATTGATAAGAAAATGGGGGAAAAAACTTCATTTACTGATGGATATTTGTTTTTTTTCTGGCCCACTTCTAATAGCATTGCTTAGTTTTTCTTTTAATGTATGACATGTAGTTTTGAGTTCTGGCTAGAACCAGAAGAGTAGCATGTACTGTGTTCAAGGAATGGTAAGTGTTGCTTCCAACTATGTTCAGAGTAAATAAGAACTGGGTAGCTATGGCAGCCCAAGGGTATGAACTGCACCCACCACACACATCTTTCTTCCCTCAACCCCACCCCTTTCCTGTTGAGATATTTTCTTCATTGATTGAAAATCCACATTTCCCCAGCTCCTATGATACCTTACAGAGAAACTTGTACAATTATATTAATTGCTTGCTTTTTTTGTTTGTTTTGTTTTGGTGAGAGTTTTAACATTTTTAAGAATTTGTGTAGCTTTTAACCTAATGACTGTTTCTGTAACATCTATCACTCTGACAGAGATAATAACACCAGAGTAGAAGGAAGAATGAATAATTTAACAGGAAAAATTAGATTCTCAGTAGAATCTTCAATGAGATTTTCTGAATTAACGGTGAGGCAACCCACTTGCTATAAGCGAAACTAACCCTTTCTTGTACGTCCAAAGTCTCTTGTAAGGTAGTTCGAATCTTAGATGAATTAAATAAAACTGTTTACATATGAACTGGAAATACTAAGGCATCTACCCAAGATAATTTGTTCATATTACTATAAAGAGTCCTTTGAGTGGTTATCACAACAATCCTCCTCTCTGGATGTCCAATTTAGCCTCCTTGTAGCCTTTAGAAATAGACTTTCGCAGTGTGGGACCTGAAATTGGAGGGCTCTCAGAAGCCACACAGCCTGTGAGCCTAATCCTTGGGGGAACCAAGCTGCTGTGAATCCTCCCACTGGCTGTACAAGCTGCTTTATGTTGTAGTGCTCAATGATACAGGGGCTGGTTTCTGATGCATTTTTTATGCACCCACAATGTCTGAAATGCATGCTAAAGGAAAATAGGGCACAAAAGGTCATGACAAGATACTGGGATGGCCAAAGTTCATGTGGGCCAGGGAAGACATAGCCCTTGGTGAGAAGCAATTGAATGAAAGAGGAAGAGGACTTACAGTTTGACAAGGTATTGCCATTGCTTACTTTGGTTCTTTCCCTGAACCAGTATAAGAAAATAGTTATGCCTAACAGCTGGAAGGTTAGAAGCACACAAGGGAAGATATCTATCTTTATTATAAGATATGAATTAATTGTGGCTCAGAAATGGACAATATCTTCTACCAGAATGATGGGGTGATGTTATGCATTCTACACCAGAAAGGGGGAGAAAAGAAGCAAAAGTCTCTAAAATGTATTTACACACATATGGACATGGTGTCCAAACATGTGCACACCTTTATGGTTACGTATTTACATTTACACACACACACACACACACACACACACAGAGAGAGAGAGAGAGAGAGAGAGAGAGAGAGAGAGAAGAGAAATGTGGAGTAGCTATACACACTCTCATATTCACCATCTCTTCTCAAGTGCAACAAATAATGATTAAATGTGATGGCAATTAGCCCTTGAGGAGAAACAGGTGTGTTGTCGCCATGGACTCCAATCATGTAGGATCTGTGCTTAAGCAGCACCCTTCTTAACAGATTTTAGACTTTGCACCCCAAATATGATATATTTTAAAAATCAAAATTCAATGAACTGCCCTCCCGGCTCTTGTGTGAGAGGAGTTTCCGAAGTGTACAGTGGGCACATAGCTGCAGAGGGTCACCAGGCCCCATGGGAGGGAGGGCCCCTGCAAAAAAACAGATGCTGCCTCGAAGCTTTCATTTTCCAATGCTATTTAGTTATCATCTGTCCGTCTACTTGCCCACGTACTAACTTATCTTTGCTACAGTGAAATGTACAAAGACATGGACTGTTTATTTCAATATACTTTGCTTTTTTTTCTTATTTCTCTCCAATTAGACTTTTAGAATTTACAACCCAGAATACTGGCTCTACTCAGTGTGGTCGTGGCTTAGTTCTTCCTCATAATTACCAGCTACTCCAGAGGGCTAGGGTCAGAGGTTTGATTAAATAAATTACAGGTTCGGGTCCCCTCCAATAAACCATGTCAGGCTTTAGGCAACCATGAACAATGCTCCCTGTTTTAACCCATAATGGGCAGTTGAGTTCAGTAAATGGCCTAATCAGTGCAGCATAAATATTTATGGGAGACTTTTTCCAATTAAGGTAGCGGCTTGTTTAGATGCTATCAAGTTAGAGAAGGCTTTTCCAACAAGAAAATGACTGTTAAAAGACATCAGGAAATGGTTAAACTCCAGAAGGCTAAAAGGTCAGTGAGGCCTCTCTGTGTAAAGACTGCATTCATAGCCACACTGTCTGTTCCCGTTAACTTTACCCCTTCCTCTTTAAAAGGGGATTAAAATAACTCTTTGTACCTATGTAAAAAATGTTGCCTTATTCATATGAAATATTTATGTTGAAAAAATAAAAATGTAGGTCAGTGGCTTAACCAGATTTGATGTTATTCTAATGTTTACAACAAGCTGTCATGAGTTTTTGCTTATTTGCTGGGCCTACCTCCAGAGGGTGGCACCAATGATGGCATCCAATGATTTCTGTAGTAGGAGTGTCAGCATGGACTCCAAGGATTCCTGTTGCCTATACATCTAGAAAGAGGTGGCAATATGGGATACGTAAGTTCTGTTAGCAAGAAGCAGCTGCACAAAATTCAAAATGTTTCATACAGCAAAAACAAAATGCAAAATTCTCTCAGAGGAGTGTTCTTAGTGGGGATATATGAATCTAGCAAAATGTACAAGTGTGTGCCTGCCATGTGGCATTGTATCCTAAAGGCAAACATAAAAAAGAAAAAGAGAAAGCAGAAAAAAATCACACTCCCTATAGAATGTGAAGATCAAGTCTTTTTGCATGAAAATCTTACTAAGTTCACAGCTTAGAAGCACAGCAGTGGCTTGTCCTGGATCATGCCGTTGGGTCCTGAGATGCTCTGGAAGTGTTACCAAGTGACCGCAATTAGAAAAATGGAATAAAGTACTAAAGGCAAAGGTTAGTTAGCCACAGTTTTACCAGTCAGCCATGAGGTAAAATAGAGCATCTACCACACAGGAAGTGGAAGGCTGATCTTACTGGTTAGGATAGTTGATTTAAGCCAAAATGAAGAGTCATCTTTTCCAGGACTCAGACACAGCAAAAACAACACCTGCAAAGGTAGGAGACTATAAAATGACACCCTTGCCACCTCACACAATCACACTGAAAGACAACTGACTCTGAGTTTCTACCCACCTCCTACCTCCAACCTCATCCTCAGTATGACATCTTTCAGGATCTAAGAAACATGGTGCACGGGGAGTGGGACATATTTCAGAGCTCAACACCAAGCAGTGATGATTAATTTTAACCTGTTGCCTCCTCCTGCCCCTAGTAGCGGATTAACTAAACCAGTTCCTCACAAGGATGGGGAGTGGAGTAGGAGGGTTCTCAGAAGCATCCCCTAGAGCAGGAAGAATATGATCAGAGACTTAGAGAGCTCTGAAAGGACCGACACAGGCTCTGCATAGAAGCCCATGAGGGCAGGAAGGATTCAAGGTCCGCTGTCTTCTCAATACTTGCCCCATTGGAGTTGATTGGGGCAAGGAAAATAATTTAGAAGAAAATATCTTTAAAAGTTTCCTGATGCCTATTATTCCTGTCCTCCTTAGGCCCTGGTTTTAAACTAGCGCGTGTTCTTAGATTTCAGCTATTGTTCTGTATCTTCAGTTTCATGATGTTAGTTTCTTCAGAAGAGCAAAAGTACACACTGGTGGCTGGAGGAACAACCACCAACCCCTGCTTTAGGCCTCAAGAATAGGAAAGAGGCCAGTTGCAAAAATCTAGGCACACTCTGGCTCTGCTTGGATCCCTTCACTGTTCCAAAAGTGTATTTGTAGTTAGCTGGAGTTTCTCCTTAACTGAGGTGATGCTATATAGTAATGGAAGTTAGGGGTCAGGTCCCTGTCACCCCCCTTTACCCAAAAGCTGATGCTCCTCACTTTTAGGGAGGGCACACTTTCCAGGCTGTGTCCGGCCCAAGCAGCAGCAGCAGTGAGGCAATGGCGGTCAGAGGGTTTTCTTTCTAAATTGTGTCCCTGATATTCATGGAGTCTTGAGATTTGGGCAAATTTGTCCTGGTTCTCTTATTTCACATCTAGGAGTGTTTTAACCATCACCACGATGACGTCCATGACTGTTTTAGGAAAAGGTCGAAAATCCACTACTAATTAAGAAAAGGGAGTTAATGTTTGACATTATCCCAGTTACCCTTAAAACACAAAACCCACCAGAGACAATTTAAAGAGCTTCAGAGGGAGTGCTGCAGTCATGATTACCATAGTAGGGATGTGCTAGAGGACGAGTTCCTATTGTGATAGATTAGGCGTAACACAGGCTTGACCAGTACAGCGCTCTATAATACTTCCATTCTCTGACATAATCTCTTCAAGCCTGAGTACTTAATCAGGTACTTTTCAAAGAAGGTATTTTTCATTATAAAAGTATAATCTGTCATTTAAAAGAAAGAGCACGGGTTACAGGAATAGGTGGGATGGTGTTTCTGTTTAACCACCAGCAGGTAGCAATTACTTCTCCAGCTGCTCCAGGGATCATATGATAGTGAGTCTATGTTGGGCTTAACTTGGATTTACACCATGACACCCAAATATTAGACACAGAGATATTCTTGGTGGTGGCACTGGATCCAAATTAGTCTGTGTATCATGTGTTTCATTGCATATGCTATAGCCATGGCCAGCTAGCTCAAAGTAAACAACTAAACCTCAAACAGTACACAAAACAACAAAACCAGACCTTGGGAGACATGAGAAGTTGACTATTCATGTGTGAAAAAGTGGGCCTGTCTAGGATATCTCCAAGTCAAAGCAATGCATCCTTTGGCTAAACCAAATCAGGCAGCAAGATGGTTTTGAGCACTCTGTTTACATACATCATCCAAATCAACTCTTTCAGAAAACTAGGGGTCATCACTTAGCAGCTTTGAAAATAAGCAGTGTTTGGCATAACCAGAGAAAGCAGAACCAGACTAGAGAAACCTAAGTTAGAGATAGTCATTTGGTATTCCCCTTTTTGATTTGCTGTATTCCCTTTGTAGGTCTCATGGGAACTTCCATTTATGAGAAAAATCTGAATTTGTTTGCTGTTAGCAAAAGTTTGTGCTATGTTAGTAAAATGGTACAGAAGAAAGAATGGTTTCATACAGTAAGTTGAGCCAAATGCAAATTTTAGGGCACTCTTGAATCACTTAGCATTTGATGACTAGGCTTAACATCTTTCAAGATTTAAACATCTAACTTTTAAGTTACTTCCTATTTTATTCCATGGACGGATTTGTATTTGTTTGCTTATCATATTATCTTTAGTCAAATTTAGATGCAACTACTGTTAAATATACACACTCTATAAGAGCATTTTAAAGAAAGAACAACCCCAATTTCAATAACAGTCTCCGTTACTAAAATTCTACCAAAATATGCTTCAGATTTGTCCGCTTTTGTTTGTACTGCACTATTTTTTTTTTTTTTAAAGCTAAGCCTTTATTGCAGTGCCATAGCTTGAACTTGCCATACGCCAGAAGGCCCAGTCAGTGTTGAAGTCTTCCTCCTCAAAGAAGTGCCTTTGGGAGGTAAAGTCTTATGTTATTGAGGTGGGTCCCAGCTCCCTCCCCAGTCTCTTTCTGGTTGTTTGGCACAAGATGAATTCCTAGTTCCATCTGGAGCTTCTGCCATACTGTGCTACCCTCCCACAGGCCCAAATCAACGGGGCCACAAAGCCCTAGACTGGAGTCTCTAGAACAGTGCTTCTCAACCTTCCCAGTGCTATGACCCTTTAACACAGTTCCTCATGTTGTGGTGATCTCCTACCATAAAATTGTGTTGCTGCTCTACAACTATCTTTTTTTTACTGTTATTAATTGTAATGCAAATATATGTGTGTTTCTGATGGTCTTACGTGGGTCATGACTCACGGGTTGAGAACCACGACTCTAAAGCATGAATCAAAATCAATCTTTTTGTAGGTTGGTTTCTTCAGGCATTTCTCTTGGCGATGGGAAGCTGATTAACACAGTTTGAGTATGATGATTTCATAGTACTTCAGAAGTTGAAATTGCTTTCTATCCACTACTCAAACACCTTTTTCAGAATCAGGTTTAAAAATGATGGCCTTATTTTATTAGTGTCCAGGGTTCTGTCTGTCAGGGTCCCTGGTGGCTAATAGCTGAGACTAATTTTCAATCTGACCAGGTCCTTAGTGCAGCAACTCAGCCAGCATTAGATGGCTTGTGGTGGTGTGTTCAAGCAGAGCCAAGGTCTACATGGTCCACAAGTCTCTTTACATAAAAGGCAAATCTACACATTTTCGCTCTAAGCAAATGGCATCTAAATGTTTGGAAAGGCCTAACCTCTAGATGAGCTGTCAGGTTTTAAGAGGGATAGCCTCTTAAAGTATTTCCAAGATTCAGGTCCAGTGTATGATGCCAATCAATGGGTTGCAATCATTTTTAGAAAAATGGCTGGAGACGCAGGACTCAGTTTAGAGTTTTGACACATTTAAAATCCACACATTGATACTCTGTATAACTGTACTACAGAGGACTTGGCTATCCTTCAAATATGTCACAGCTGAGGAATGCATGTCTAGAATTTTCTTCCTGAAGTGACTCTCTCCCCCTCTCCTGTTGCTGGTACACTCAGCGCTCCAAGTTCTACTCTTCCCAAAGTTCTCCCTGTTCCTTGTTAGTCTGTATGAGAAGCCACGGACAGCTCGAGTCTCCTTGCCTAAGACCTTTCCAAAGCCTCCATTGCTCATTTCTCTGTACACCTGCTGACAGTTCCTTAAATGGATCAGGGCTCTCCTTACCACAATACAGCACTGATGTCAGTTTTCAAGAGGGTATGAAAAATATGCCAGACTTGAAGTTGTTTATACCAATATTCAGTTGATGAATTGGCTGTCGTTCTGATCCATGGAGCACAGAACAGGAATTTAGGAGGGGTTTTGATCACAGCAATACCTGACACACGCTGATCCTACATCCATTACTGGATTTCCGTGTTTGTGGCCGTGTACTGTTCGCCATCTCCTCTGTGGTAGGAAAAAGAGGCCACTGAAAGGATGCAGGCTACAGTGTAAAGGGGAATATATCTGAAAAATGGCTGTTAAATCTTGAACCAGACACCACATAGAGTTTATGGACCCTGCTTATGTTGAAGGCTTTTAAATAAAGACTGGAAGTGTTCCTTGCTGTCTGGGGACTAACTTACCAAATGCCAAAGAAACCAAGTGGTCTCTTGGTGATTGCTTCATGAATCTGAATCTTCGTTGTCCCCACTTCCAGATGACTGACATGTGTGAGAATGTGGGTGATATTATAGAGTTTAAAATACATGATGCTATATTTGGACATAATTTTGCCTGATTACATCTCTACAGCCTTGATTCCCCATAGGTATAGTGGAGTGGTATGGATAATTTTTGAAAATCATACAAGTCCAGCTCTGCTTAGTTGGAGGATGCTGGGCCAGTGAGGGCTTGGGAATGTGATTGGCAGCTGTCCTGTCCTTAAGGAATCCCTGCTTGTTAGGCCAGTGTTCTTGAGATTTCATCCTTCAGGGTCATAAGACAACCTTATCAAAAAGTCAGTATACAGGTCCTGCTGTCCCTGAGCAATCAGTTCAGACTTGTGTTGGCAAAGGTAAATCAAGGCTATTTTACCACATCAGTGAGTTGAGCTGGATTTTTTTTTTTTTTTTTTTACATAGAAATGTTTCTCAATCCTAAGAAAGTCCATAAGCGGACTTTAATTCAGTAATTAGTTTAAAGGATGGGATCTACATATCCACAATGGAGTTGATGAAATCTGATTTCTCTAACATTCAGACTGCTGTGTGAATTAACCCAGGAGGGGGCATGTTGACTCAGCTGCCTAGCTCTTGTCAGCTTTCTGTATTGTGCTCTCTGAGCTGAATTTGCCTCGAGAAAAGCTGAAGTAGGGTGCAGACTACCCAAGAATTAAGGCTGTCACCAAAGTCACCTAGACTGGCAGAGTGCTACTTCATGAATGGGGAAGAGTCCAGCTACACCAACATGGGAGTCTGTGTCAGCATACCACCCATCCATGTTTATAGTGGTACTGTAGCCAAAATAAGAAGTCAGCATAAATATCCAGCAGATGAAAGATAGTGTTTTACTCACCTCCAAAGAACAAATTTATGCCATTCGCAGGAAAATGCATGGAATTATAAATCAGCATATTAAGGGAAATAAGATAACCCCAGAAAGATAAATACTGCATGTTTTCTCTCCAAGGTGGAACATAGAGTTTTACACACACACTCACACACGCACGCATGCATGCACAGACCACAGCGAGCAGCACTCCCCCTGGAAGAGAGATAACACAGAGGAGAAGGCTAGAAGTAGTAAGGAAGTGGGCCAGGGGATGGGGAGTATGGCGGAAGTACAACATATACTGGACCAAAACCTGTCATTCTGAAATCCACCACTTTGTACTCTGAACATAAACTAATAAAAGGAATATGATTCTGAAAGATGTAAGAAAATACCGGGCTGAGAATCACTGTGTTCAAAACAGGACTGGAGTGAAGTCCTGTATGGAGAAGGGGTCTTCTCATGTGTTGTCGGCCTGTTGGATGAGAGCTCAGCTTCATTCTCACCTCCAGCCTTCTCTAACATGATTTGCAAGCAAAATTGACACGAGATTGAAATTCTCATTTCAGAAAGTGGAGGTGTATGGACTCCTCAGTCATAAAACAAAATAACAAACATAAACTTCCTTTGAGACTGGAAACCAGGCATGAAAGAGCCTGACTTTTATAGTGACGTCATCTGTCAGAAGTGGTTCATTAGCCTCAAACCCAAGGTGCAGATGTGAGTGGCAGGTGTTTTGCAGGAATTGCACAGAAAGTAACTGAAGGTGGTTTTCCAGATGGCAAAGATGAAGCCACTTGGAAGGCATAGATAGAACAGGAGGATGTGGAGTCTGGCACATAAACCTCATTCTTGAAAGTTATGCTACAGAGGAAATAGTTGAAGGAAAGGGAGAGGGGCAGGGCAGACAGGCAGAGGGGGCTGCTGGCCTTCTCTCCCTAGTCTCAAAATTATGCCTGGCTCAACATCTTTCAGACATCAGCACCTGAGGAAAAGTGGCTGTCGGAATGTGTCTTAGTAAGTTGGGGCTTCTCTGATCTGTTTCGTTTTGATTTGGATTTTTAAAATGTAATTTATTTATTCTTTCAGAGTTTCATCCATTCCTGCAATGTATTTCAGTCATATTCACTTTGGCCTTCCACCCTTTTATTTCTCTGGTTCATCTCAAGTCCCTCTCCACAGTTCATTTCCTCCCTTCTTCTTCTTCTTCTTCTTCTTCTTCTTCTTCTTCTTCTTCTTCTTCTTCTTCTTCTTCTTCTTCTTCTTCTTCTTC
>CAJQZJ010033498.1:2783185-2836914 GCA_907164525.1 Lophiomys imhausi | reverse complement strand
TCTTCTTCTTCTTCTTCTTCTTCTTCTTCTTCTTCTTCTTCTTCTTCATTTTTCGTTTGTTTATTTGTTTGTTTTTTAATTGCTCATTGAATCCAATTAGTCTATTCCAAATACACATGTTCTCTCTGTGTGGTCCACACTGGCCTCAAAATCAGTCATCCTGCCTCATCCACCAGTGCTGGAACTATAGAAATATGCTAGCTACTACACCTAGCTAGTAAGAAATATAATAAATGATAAAGAACTCAAAAGTTCGTAGTCACATGCCTAGATGTGCTTTAAAACAAAAAATATATATTCTCTGAGATGTGTAAGAGTAGGAACTTGCAGGTTTCAGAGAAATTTTTTAGATTCCTAAGACCAGACTGGGAAAAAACAAACAAACAAACAAACAAATTAAAAAACCCCAAACCAACCACCAAATACCTTTGTTAAACAGCCTAGACGCCCCTTCTATTGGGCAGAACTGATATATGAGAGGATCAGCAAGCAACATATCAATGAAGCCAACAGACTACATTTAAATGCCCTAACAGAAATGTCTATGGGTGCCTGGCCCAGCATGTTTGTTGAATCCCACGGGGTCTTCACCACTACCACAATGCTATTCAGTTCATTTGGCAAGTGTTGAACAAAATGTTGAAATGAGTTTTCAATGACCTCTAGACCAGCGGTTCTCAATCTGTGGGTCATGATCCCTTTAGGGGTCAAATGACCCTTTCACAGGGGTTGTCTAAGACTACTGGGCAACATAGATATTTACATTACAATTCAAAACAGTAGCAAAATTACAGTTTTGAAGTAGCAATGAAAATAATTTTGCTGTTGGGGGTCACCACAACATGAGGAACTATATTTAAAGGGCCACCTCATTTGGAACATTGAGAACCACTTCTCTAGAACATTCTTGGAATACCCAATTGTTTTCTGTAGTTCTGCCATACTGTGACCTGAGGGGGGGGAAAGCCTTGCCACGCGGGGACCAACTCCGCTGATGCCCTTTGTGCAGCACAGTGGCCCAGTGCATAAAGGGGTCTGCATGGACATAAATGTCAGAAGGAACTTAACAATCATGGCTTGCAGGCAATAATCTGATTTAGAGAATTATTAAATTAGGTCCTAAATGGCAAGTGGCGTTTAAACAGTTCCGATTGAGGGACACAGACTGGGTGCTCTTAAGTGGTGGTGGCAGTGGGCAAAAGGCGTTTGTTTCTGTCCTGGCAGGCACATGATTGATGCAGCTGCTTGTGCCGGCCTAGTAACGAACTTATTATTACAGGGGCTCTGAGGCTTGTCGAGGGGCCGTGCAAACAAATGATAGACCTCACGAGGGAATGGCAGTAAGTGGAAGGGTCTCGGTGGAAAACATCATTTGTGAAAAAAGCCTTTCAGCCCCGAATTTAGCTACTGAGAGTGTGAAAACAAAGGTCCTTGGAAGAGAGACAGTGAGCAAAACATGATGGATAATCTCGGCCACGCACGTAATTGCTTCCAGGTGGCCAGCCACTTTATGACTCTGGGGGCCAGGCTACCACCCTGACAATGTTTTCTTTCTCAAACACGGCAAGTCCTCAGAAAGCTGGTGCCAGCGACTGCTGTTACCTACAACACACTAGTTCCTCTCCTTTCTGCGTAGTCTCTAGACAATTGCCACATTAGAGAGATTTAACACAACAACCATATAAAACACAATGTAGGGACACCTCGAGAAAAGTCAGCCCAGCGCTAAAAGTTGGGTTTCTCCATCTTAGTGAGGTTGTCAAATGCCGGAGCTGTTGGAATCTTTTTTCAAAGGCAGTTGTCTTGTTTGTTTTTGCTTTGTTTTACCTCCTCCCTATGACAGGTTTTTTTTTGTTTTTTTTGATGACCATTATTATATTGTCTTTTTATTTAAGCAATTGAATTTCTAGTGGTATTTTCAAAGATCCACAATTTAATATTTAGTGATTTCCAGCTGATGCAGAGAGAAACTGTATTTTTCAATGAATGTCAATACCTAGAAATAAGAGGTGGGATAATTTTCTTACTACATGTTTTTCTAGGCTAGGGAAAATAATTTGCAAAAGCAATACATAAATAAATAAAAATAAAATCACATTTAAACACATTTCTTGTCTCAGAAGTGTATTCCTAGAACAATAAATACAAGCTCTAATATCCTTTAAACTCCTTCATATAGGCAGACTTAGGAGTTATTGACCATTCAAGAAACATCTTTAAAATTTGCTATAAGAAGACCAAAATCTTGTAAATGAAAGTAAACTCTGTGAACATTTGTGTCCTGTCACAGTCTCTTCCTTCACTGTGTCTCCAGAATACATGGAAAGAGAACAGATTATTTTTGTAAGTTGGATTTGGTTAAACATTGTGCTTTGGGTGATAGGTATATTAATGTAACTAATGTAGTCTACTTTTATCCTAATTAAAGCCCCTCAAAAGAAACATATAAATATTTAACTATATGTATGGCATTGTTTATACTCCTATGAGAATATTTTCATGGTCCTACTTTCAAGAAGAAAAAAATCATGGATTTGCTACAAAACAAAACAAAGAAACAAGAAGAATTAGCATCTAAGTGTGAGTGGTTTTTATCTTAATTAAAATTGGGTTACCCTGTTGTTTTAAACAAATGACCTTCCCCCTATCTAGGAAGGACCTTTTGTCCTATATACTGGTTGCATCTGGAAGATGAGGCCCTACCCTGAGTGCAGAAAGACACCGGAGTCTCAGAGCACCTCAGGTTGGCCCATCAATCATTCACGCTTTTCATGTGTATTTAGGTACTTGTTTCCTCTTGATCTTATTTAATATATTTGCAATTCAGGAATGCACTCCACATAAAAACTCAAATGTACTCACACAACTAAATCAATTTCTACACAGAAATGATTAAATACAGGCCAGTCCCTGAGGATGCACTGGAGTGTTGCTTTTGACCTCACTCTGGGTCAGGTGCATTTGTCTCAGGCAGAGGACTCCGCAGAGACAAGGTAACTGGTTATTAAAAAAAAAAAAGAATGGCACAAGAATTGCAATGAACATCTTTCTACAATTTATGCTCATTTCTTCTATAAGAATGCAAATGTATATACATATGGGCACAAAGTGGCTCTCCCTCTTATTACAAAGATAAAAATAACCTTCCATTGTTAAGCATGACAAGCCAAAGGCTTTTTAATTCCTCATAAAGCAATTTACATAAAGCAATTCACAATTTTTTTTTTTGCAACTGCAACAATTTTAATGCTTTGTGTAGATTTATTTTTATAATTCCTGTGACAGAAGACATTGGGTCTAGAATACAGAACAGTGTGTGGAGGGCTGTTTAATAGACACCTGGTTGCTCTGGTACCTTCTGCCTTCTGCTAATGGCCTGTTCTGACTCTGAAGAACTCTCCTCTATGGCAGCTAGAGAAGTGATTGATTTTGTTTATCTTGGACCTCCTACCTCTTCTTATATGTCCTGTGATTGAAAGAATCCCCCCCCCACCAACACCCTGTGCCTTCCTATGAGGCCCCTGGACCCTCCTAGCCAGAGACACACACCTTCAGCATATGTGGATTTGTAGTGTAAACATAGCTTAGCTTTGCTCTGGAAATCTGGCCTGAAGAGATAAAAACGAAAAGTGAAAAAGGAACAGTTGAGACCCAGGATTAGGGAGAAGACAGTCCAAGACCAAAAAAAACCCCCAAAAAACAAAACAAAAACCAAACCAAAACAAACAAACAAAAAACAAAAAAAACCTCCCTCTTCATCTAGAGTCATGGACAGGTTTTCAGTAAAGACATCTGTCATACCAGCTTTTTTTTTTCTCTCTCAAAAATAGGTACCAAAATACTAGCCAGAATTGAGTTGTATTGCTCATCACAGAAGTGTCCCTCTGCTAGGAGGACTGGCCCTACCCTCTGGCAGCTTGAGAGGTCTTACAAGTCACATTGAGCAAGGGACACAATGACTAAGAATATGCCAAGGCAGCAGAGGCAGATATAAAATAATGGCTAGCCCAGCGTTCTGGAGTCAAATACTAAAGCTACGCCAGCTCAGGAGAAGATCACCCCATGGCCATTGGTTTATCCAGAAAATGACGCTTTGGGTTTGAATCTCGTGATTCTTCTAAAAGACATGACTGCTAAGCATGGATATGCTGCTGCTGCTATCACAATAGGTGCACGTGGCAGGATGTGCCTCCGTAGGAGGTGGGGTATGCCTTGCTTTCCTCTATGGGTACAGGCTCTTCCTCAGTCCCACCTCCCTAAATCTGTACTGTCTCACCTGATTAGCTCAGACATCATTTCCTAAAATTCTTTCTGGTCACCTCACTGAGTCCCTTTGCAGCCCATGTAATACAGATTGACTCTAATGGCATGGTACCCTGCTGTTGTAGTGGGGATGGATTTGTTCTTGTCCCTGACTTACACAGACAAAATCCACATGTGCTAGGCAGGGGGATATATGCTGTCCATATCAAGTTTCCTTTACCCCTGGTGACTATTTTCTAAGCTGACATTGTGTCCTTATGTTAGGAGTAAAGATGTAGAGTCCCAGTGAGTTTGGGGTCTTGGATAGATCTTGTGGTTGGACAGT
The DNA here is from genome assembly GCA_907164525.1 of Lophiomys imhausi. Classification (NCBI taxonomy): domain Eukaryota; kingdom Metazoa; phylum Chordata; class Mammalia; order Rodentia; family Muridae; genus Lophiomys; species Lophiomys imhausi. The sequence continues at coordinate 2,832,326 of CAJQZJ010033498.1, read as the reverse complement.
GGTAGAACAGAGACTTGTATTCTGGTCAAGTGTCACTGGAAACGCAGCTATTCCCCTCTGTGCTAAGCTGACTTTCTTAGGATAGGGATTGGATTTTTATCCACCCCACAGGCTGTCCAAATTTTTTTTTTAAAGCATGCAACTTTTGTCATTGTGGACAATGTACTTTGAAGTAGCTGGTGATGTCATTAAAGAAACACACAAGTGATTCCATGCCATTTTAACATCATAGGATCAAGTGATAGGGTAAAAAGAACATGGGCAAATGATCTAGCTCACAACAGCTTTTAAATTTATCCCCATTTGAATCTGATATATCCCTCAAATGCCATGTCCTGGAGGCTTCGTTGCAAAACTGTGCTGTTATTCTGAGATAATGGAACCTTTAGGCAGTGCGGCTTAGTGGAAGACTGTGAAGTGATGCCCTTGAACAGTGGGACCCTTGCTTAACTCTGTCTGCCCATGTCCCCCTGGCCACCCCCAGCCATCACAAGGTAAGCACTTTCTCCTACCTATAGAGCCTGGCATGTTTTCCTTCCCTATAGACCCCAAATTATGGACTGAGATCTTAATTCCATGCCAAAATAATATCCCCCTGCCTCTTACAAGTTCATCTCCTGTGTGTTGTCATAGTGAAGGGAAATTGATTAACTGACACATTATCATCTCCCTTTATTTTATTATCATTAAGGAAGTCTAGGAAATAATTAATTCATTAAAATACCAATTACAAATAAGAGATGGCCTTGTTATTATTTTTTCTTTCATAACAGCATGTGTTGATCACTAGGTTGTCTTGAGAGCAGAAAACAATCATACATAGTCTGGAGTTTTAATTCAATCACTATGGAATTCTCCAGTGGTTCTTTCTTTTTTCTTTGTAAAAAGTAAAAAAAAAAAAGTTCTTTGAGGATTTCATCCAATGCTTTTAAAAATTATTTCTCCTGCTATTGCTACTAAGCCCACCCAATCCCCCAATTTTATGTTTTTTTTTAAATAGTCCATTTAGTCCAATTTGTGTTGCCCATGTACTCCTGGGTGTGAAGCCATCTGCTGGTGTGTGATCAACCTACCAAGAGCCACATCTTCAACTGACTCTCTCCCAACAGCTAGCAAATGCCAATAGCTCCTCTGCTAGTGGTAGGACTTTGCCCTCCACACTGGGATTTTGCCTGGCTTGATCTTATCTTGCACTATTTTTGTACATAGTGTCACAACTGGTATAAGTTCATATGTGCAACTCCCCACTTGGGTCCAGAAAACACCATTTTGATGTAATTATTTATTGCCTTAGCTCTTACAATCTTTCCACCCCTTATTCCATGATGATCTCTGAGCCTTGGGAGGAGGGGTACAATATAGATGTCCCATTTAGGGATGAAGACTCTGCAATGGCTTATTCCCTATATGTTGATGAAATTTGGGTCTATATTAATCACCATCTATTACAAAAGGAAACTTCTCTGATGAGGATTGGGATATGTACTAATCTCTGGGTATAGTAATAAGTCATAGGAGATGGTTTAATATCATGTCTGTTTAGCAGAATACTATCACTAGGTTATTCTCTAAGGTAATGGTTTTCAACCTGTGGGTCAGAACCCCTTTGGTAGTCATACATCAGATATATTGCATATCAAATATTTACATTAAAATTCATAACAATAGTAAAATTACCATTATTGAAGTAGCGACAAAATAGTTTTATGGTTGGGGTCACCACAACATTAGGAACTATATTAAGGGGTCACAACATTAGGAAAGCTGAGAACCACTGCTATAGGGCCTATGACCTATCTACCTACAAATTCTTGACCCCAATAATGGTGCCAAGCTTGAGAGCCAAGCTGTGGAGCAGGCCTTAATAAAGCTAATTAGAAAGTGATTGGTTACTCCCTTAGCATTCATGTCACTGTTGCACCAGTAGGAATATCTTGCTAGTTCTTTTGTAACTGTGGCTTTCAGGGTTCCCAGTTGTGTAAGACTGATGAATATTTTTTTTCTCTAGCTGTAAGTATAGCACCTTCCAGTCCTGTGAAAGCTAGCTAGCAGGGCTTCTAGCTTCTAGGCTCCTAGGTCAATATCAGTTTGATTTCCCTATGATATATGTCTTGAGTATATGATATCTTCAAGAAATCAAGTTTTTTGAAGGTAGTTAAGAACAGTGTTAATATCCTAAAATGTTTGGGGATCTATGGGGAATCAAAGACCATGATTCTTAAAAAGGTAATACATTTCTGATACTCAGCTTTTTATTTTATAGTTTCTAGTGTCTAGAAGGGACATTGCTTATTGCTATAAGTTATATATTTTAGGAAACATATATAGTACTAGGTTTCCATATGACTTTTTCAAGGGTCTTTGTTTAGTGTTATCTTTCCTATACTTCCTTCCCTTCCATCTCCACCCTACTTACTTCTTCTTGTTCCATTATTCCCCACCCCCCTTTATGCCATTTGCATTCTATCTCTACTCCCTTGAAAGCACCCCCTCCATCAATACTTTCTTGGCCTCTATGAGTATCTAATGAAACACACATATCTAGAGATTCAAAACTAGCATCCACATATGAAAGAAGACATGGTTATTTGTCATACTGATCTGTATGACCCTACTCAAACAGATATTTCTAACTCCATCATTAACCTTCAAATTTTATTTCATTTTTCTTAATAACTGAATAATATTTCATTATGTAAAATTACCATATTTTCAGTATCTATTCTTCTACTGATGGACAGCTAGACTCTTTCCATTTCCTCGATATTGTGAATAGAGTAGCAATGAATTTTAAAAGTAATTTAAAATTAGGTCATGAAACTAAGCTGAGCTTTCTCAAAAAAAAAATAGAAAAGTAAAAGAAAAAAGAAAGATGAATGGCTAAAAATGTTCAATATCTTTAACTTTAAGAGAAATGCCAATTGAAACAACATTGAGATTTCATCTCAGCTTGGTCAGAATGGCAAAGATTAAAAAATAAAGGACAAGCCGGGCTGTGGTGGCGCACGCCTTTAATCCCAGCACTTGGGAGGCAGAGGCAGGCGGATCTTTGCGAGTTCGAGGCCAGCCTGGTCTACAAAGCGAGTCCAGGACAGCCAGAGCTGTTAAACAGAGAAACCCTGTCTCAAAAAAAAACAAAAAAAAAAAAAAGGACAATAAATGTTGGTAGAGATGTGCAGTGCAAAGGAAAACACTTATTCACTGTTGCTAGAAATACAAAGTAATACAGCCACTCTGGAAATCTATATGGAAATTCTTTAAAAATCTAGAAATAGATCTACCATATGATCCAACTACTCTATTCTTGGGAATGAACCCAAAGGACTCTATTTTCTACCAAAGAGATATTTGCTCACCCATGTTCATTCACTCCAATGGCCCATTTTAAGGAAACCTGAGACATGTTAAATGAAAAGCCCAAACAGAGGGCGGGGGATATAGCTCAGCAGTAGGACACTTGCTTTACATTTCCTACATCTGAAGATTCACCTGCAGAACTCCAAATAAGCAATCCCCTAACATAATGACATCTCCAGGAGATGTGCAAGGAGGCAGTGGGCATGCGCCTGATGGTCTTTTCTAATTTCAGAGATCCTTGGTGTAAACCAGTGGAGGAGCCAGGCAGCTTTGGAAACCATGGAAGGAAGACAGCACAAAGGTCAAGTGCATGAGCTGAAGAGTGGAGACCAGGCCTTCCTGTACACTCTCAATTCTTAGTGACTAGAAATATGATTGGCACATAGTGTTCAAAATCTGTAAATACAGCAGTGGAGAGGTTAAGGCAGGAGAATTACGAGTTCAAGGCTAGCATGATATACATAATGAATTTCAGGCTAGTCTATGCTACATAGTAAGACCTTGTCACAAAACAGCCAAATAGCTAAAGCAAACATATCCAAAGCAGTTGCTGAGTGAAAGAACATCAAAAGCCACCAAGGAACTAAGCTTCTGCCAACATGCAAATTGTGTAATAGATTAATTATTTGCATGACACCAAAAGACCCATTATTTATTTGTGTGTGAACATTGCTGAGGCAATTTCAGAATCGTCCTGCATTTACAGAGGAAGGATTTGGAGACTGATGGACACATTTGCACAGTAGGAGCTAAACTGGAGGTTAAGATCCTTCCCCACCTAACCTGCTGCTCTCTAGGTATTCGGTTCTCAACCTGTGGGGTGGAGTCAAACAACCCTTTTACAGGATTTGACTAAGATCACCAGAGAACACAAACATTTACATTATGGTTCATAACAGTAGCAAAATTACAGTTATGAAATAGCAATGAAAATATTTTTATGGTGGGGGGGGGGCTCACCACAACACGAGGAACTCTATTAAAGGGTCACAGCATTACGAAGGCTGAGAAGCTCTGGTCAAGGTAGTTCTACCCGAGACAATACACTGTTTTTTTTCTATTTGTGCTGAGCATTATGCCAGGGGAAGTACATTGCCATTTCAGGTATAGTCAGGGACCATTCGGTTTATCATTCTAGAGTTATCATAGTTTCAGTTACTACATAAGCTCCAAAGCTAAGAGATAGGATACCTTCCTAAAATCCTCTGCATCAGACAGGAACTGAGCGAGTCCCAGGAGAAGCCATTTCAAAATTTAATCTACAAACAAAAGGAAAAGGAGAGATGTTGAGGTTGAAAAAAAAATTCAGTTATTCAATTCAGCCCTGATTTTAGCTGCCGCCTAGCTTACCATCTATAGTTTGGCATTGGATTCCTCAGACTGCTGACTTTTGTGTCTCAGTTTGAACTTATAAGTTTTTTTTCTCTTTAAAAAAAAAAACCCACATTTCCTTAAAAGGAACAAGAAGCCCCATTTCTGTCCCTCACAGAGGAATTTGTTCAGGAAGCACTACGGTAACAGGGTTAGTTATTTGAGGCAGAATCCTGCTGTGTGCAGTATCCTTGAATAAATTGGATTGGAGGCTGCAAAGACTGTTTACTCCAAATAGATATAAGAGCCTCTGTTGCTCCTGGAGAATACACAGCATCAAGGCTCACTGAACGGCATCAGCACTCCATCATGCCTGGAAGCCTCACCTTTAAGCACACTGGGATGTGGTGTAAACGTATGTGGTGGAAAAGGCAGACGTTCTAAATTAGCACCTTAAAACACTTTGGCTGATAGCACATACATCTATGAATTTAATAATTAGCCCTTAAGTGAACTTGAGAAGCAAATACTTATTTTAAGTAGTGAGAAGTGGGGTTATTAAGTTCAGACTGGGGTATGACCCTGATTCTCAGTTGATGTAAAGGTTCTTATTTCAAAAGAAGTGACATTTATTCAGAGGAAGGGGTAAGGGAGGAGCAAGCTATAAGGGAGACACAATTCTTTTGCCTTATAAAACATAATGCTTGCAGCCAGGAGCTAGCATGTGGGAGTGTCCCGGGGCATTTCAGGGAAGGTTACCCAATTGCTCTCAGAAATGCAGTCTTTAAGATTTTCCTTGACATTGTTGCTTGAGTAAATATGATAATGGATGTTCAAGGTCAGGGGACAAGATGGCTTCAAAACTGTCCTCCCTGCAACTTCAGTTCACAGGGGTCATGACATTCACTTATCTGTTGATAACAACAGTCCAGATGGGCAGCCGAGGTTATGAAAGAAACAGATCAAGGCTATAAGTACAAGTCTGGCTCTCAGTATAGTGTCGAGTTAGGTGTGGCAAGAGGGATAAGATTGAAAACCGAAAGCTCAAGGTCAGAATTAGTGGGAAAAGGCAGGGGATCCTAGGACCAATGCCAGAGAAGCCATACTGAGCCATTTCATTTTCGTTTCCTGAGGCGCTGACTCAAACTGTCTATATTACAATAATGGACTTTGGGACTTCTTTAGATCCTTTATACAGGAGACCTCTGGTTCCCTCAAATACTGACTGCCAAGATGCTTCAAAGTCTGAGTCCCTGTGACACCTTAGGATACCAGGTTTACTGGGAATTTTCAGAGAAGTGGATTGATGATGGGGTTAATCAGCAACCTGAAGACTGAGTCATCAGTTGGTTTGTGGATGTAAGCAAGCTTAAATGGGAACATGGGAAAGTGTTAGATGGGAACATGGACCTCAGTGTGCACTTGTCCAAGTACCAATGGCCACGTGGTCTCAATAAATGCATCAGTGAGATTTGTGAGTGAGTGTACTTTACAAGAATAAAAAAGAAAGTGAATCTCCTGCTGAAGGCACCATGCAAAGTGTCCCTCCCTCCCTCCCTTCCCCCTCCCTCCCATCCCTTCCTTTCTCTCTCCTAGTAGGACAAACAGTACTCATTCTTGGGTCTGTAACCCTGTGACTACCTAATTTTATTCAGCCAATTATGTTTCTATCGCCTTAATGTAACATTTTCAACCCCCAAACTATCTTTAAGCCACGGGGATCGCTGTGGAGTTAGTGGCTATAATTGTTGACATGGAGCCAGAGGGCTTTAGGAAGAAAACCAGAGTAAAGAACAGAGAGGGAACATTTGAACAAAGCTGAGTGGAGGCTGTGAAAATGACCCCGGGAGTGTGAGCAAGGACTGAATCGTGGTCAAGAACCTAAGATTCGGCAGAGAGAGGTTTATCAGAAGTGGGAGATAAGGACAGTACCATCTTGAAACCAAAAGACGACTTGGAGTATCATAGAAGCTTCTAGAATTCTACCCTTCTCCAGAAGGTGAAGGGTATAAACTGAGGGAAAGGCATTGTGGAGAGAAAGTTCAGAGACGATGCTTCAGTGAGGGAAAGGGGAAGACTAAGGGCAAAAAGGTTATGCCCTGATGGGTGCTAAGGATTAAAAGTAAAGAAAAAAAGAAAAAGGGTTCATTGGTTAATTGATGAATAGAAGCAATGGAGAGAAAGAGGAAGGAAGGAAGGGTCATGGGAATCATTAGATACTTAAGTTGTTTCTTTCAGTTGGCCCTGTAGGAGAGATTCAGTGATTGAAGAACTGTCTGTTGGTCTTTTCTGTGTGGAACTACTGACTGCCTGAACTCTGCTTCTTGCCAAGACTTTAAACTTTTGCAGATGGGCATGGTGGCATACACCTTTAATCCTAGCACTCAAGAGGCAGGTGATCTCTGTGAGTTAGATGCCATCCTGGTCTAAAAGGTGAGTCCAGGACAGCCAGGCCTATTTTGAGATAGAGAAACCCTGTCTCAAAAAACAAGACAAACAAAATTGCAGTGATTATTTTTCTTACCTCTGTCTCTTTGTTGATTGGTGGTAGCATTCTCTGGGGGTGCCTACTTTATCAATTTGGAAACACTAGTCTAGAAATTTGGTTCCAAATTATAAAAACTTCATATTGAAGCTCGGGCCATGGTCTTGTCATTCTCATGAATGGCAGCCATGGTCTTGTAGTTCTTGTGAAATGACGAAGACCTGATTAATTCCATCTAGGATTCAAAAGTCCCCTAAGGGCCATTTCTTCTTGCTGTTGGGCAAGGGTATAGGCTGCTGTGGAAAATGGAAGACAATGCCAGCATGATACAAATATAAACTATAAACAGACACACAATTACACACACATGATCTGACACGCCCTTCATAATAATAAAACTGAAGCCAAAGGCACCACACACAAATAAGTTATATATTTTTTTCTTTGCTGGCAGAGGTTGTGGAAGACTTTTTGTAATACAAGCTTCAATTTTCAGTTTATTATAAGTCCACAATTAAAAATGGCCCACATAAAGGAGTCACAGTGTGGCTTGCCACTGTGTTCCTTGTGGTTGTATCTGAGGCTCTGGATGGAGGACCTAGAATCAAATGCAGCGCAGCTCGAATTTTCAGCATATTGTTGCAAAGTTCTTTTATTTGCTTTTAGGCATGCATGGGTCTTTGCAATTTGTTCTCTTATTTGAACTACATAAACAGCATCAGGGTGCTTTTTTTTCTTTTCATTTAAACAAACAATGACTTCGGAACTAAGAAGAAAATTAGTAACAGGTGAAAGTTTATTTTTAATGATGTTGAGATCAAATTCCTATTTAACTTACAGAACAAACTCTCCTCATGTCTCTTTTAATGTTTCAGAATTATTTATAAATTAAACTTGCACAACCTCTAAACATACTCAGAATAAATAAAAACCACCTCTTTATTCTGTATTATGAGCAGAATGCAAAGGACATTGCTTTGTTCTGTTTTTTTTGTCTTTGCAGTTTATTTTGTGAAACATCTTGAATTGTGAAAGCATTCTGAGAGCTGTCTTTGAGCATTTTTTATTTTTTACTTCTATGTAAATCAAAGCTCAGTGCTCGCAGTTATGTTTCTTTTAAAATCCATGCCAATGTTTGCTTTTACTAGGAATGTTTTACAAGTATATATGTATTTGTTCATGTTATATTTCATTGTGTTAACATTATGTCTTCTTAAGTTTTCTTCTATTCCCCTTCCATTACCTTAGTGTTATAGTTTATTGTAACCAATGTCAGAAGAGAAAGCTACTCGGCAGCTCCTCTTTCTTTGCCTGTCTATGAAGACCTTTGTAAACATTGGCATATCCTCATCTTGCTTTACTTAATATGTTTCTGTTTCTATTATTAATTTCTATGGAAATAAAATTTGAATGACTTCATTGAAGCTTTATGGAATATTTGGACTACAAAAGGATGACCGATTTCAGCTCAGTACCAAGAACATTTTCAGCCAGGAACTGTAGGAGGTAAGAGAAGTGGCCTTACAAAAATCCCCCTTATATGGGAGATTCCATGACTGATGATGCTGATGCTCCCCTGGGGAAAGAGCATCTTCCCTCCATGGTGACATTCTGGGGGAAACAACATGGTTGAGAATAATTCCACATTGGCTCCTACTGAAACAAGGCCCATCGAGACTGAAAATGGCTTTGGAGACAAATTGGAATTTTCTTTTCTTTTCTTTTTTCCTCTAAATGTTTCCATTTTGAGTGTAGGTAGTCTAGAAGGCTACAAGAGGACTTTGGATCCCCTGATGGCATCACAGGGTTTGTGAGCTGCATGATGTGGGTTCTAGGAACTGAACTGGGGTCCTCAGCAAGAGCAGCACACTCTTCATCATGGAGCCATTTCTAGCTCTCAACATTTTCTTTTCTTTGGTGCTGAGAGATCTTTGTGTCTCTTTTTGAAGGATTGGCTTGTAACATTTTACAATACCCACCACTCTCTCCAAACTAAGTTCTTTAATGAGCTCATCTTTTTCCCACTGTAGAAAAGGTCATTTAGAGTGCAAATTCCTGGGGACTGGAAGGAGTTCTTCACAGAACCCTTCACATTCTTGTGTATTCCATAAATCCTGTAAATAGTAGTCTCTTCAAATATTGTATAAATTTACTGCCATTCCACTAATAGATATTTAGTAAATGTGAATTATATGTATAGTAATAATGTAGGCGTAACAGTCTTAGACTGAAGGATTTTGCATCTAAAAGGAAGAAAAACAATGGTACAGAAGCTAGATGATTTGATTTAGAAACTTTTCTTCTTTTCAACAGTCTTTCTCTCCTTGTAGGCAAATGAACACCAGGGCAGTTGTGGAAGCTGTGGGAGTGGCCTAGCTTTGCAAACACATTCTAATAAAGGAAAGGTTAGCACCTTTGTGATAACAACCTGCAAGATTCCTTTAGAATGGGTCTGATTGTCATCTGTTGCTAGTGCCCAGGAAGTGTGCAGGTTACAGGGAGGGAGGCTTCCCTTTCTTCCTTTCTGTTCTGGAGCATAACCCCATGGTCTTATGCTTCTGAGGCAGCTGGTACTCTCTTAAGGCAGCATTTCTCAGCCTGCAGGTTGGGACCTCTTTGGGATCAAATGACCTTTTCACAGAGTTGCCTAAGACCATGAAAAAACAGATATTTATGTTATCAGAACAGGATCAAAATTAGTTATGAAGTAGCAATGAAAATAATTTTATGGTTGTGTGTGTGTACTGGGGGGTATCACCACAGCATGAGGAACTGAATTAAAGGGTTGCAGCATTAGGAAGGTTGAAAACCACTGACTTATGGTCTCTAGCTCATCCATGGTCTCCTCAGACTCAAACCTATCATCCAAAATGTCCTTTCTTCTACTCTCCCAAATAAGAAAAAAAATTTCAGATTATTCCTGCACTGGGGGAAAATGAGACCTGGGTTCCTGGGAGGCTTTACCTTTAAAGACAAGCACAGATTAAATGCTTAACTAGTGTGCTGGATGAAACATGGGTCCCTCAACACCTGAATTCTTCTGAGCAGCTTTATTGGTATCACTGATCCCATTCCCATTGCTGAACAAATCCCACCTGACACAGAGGTGTGACATGGTTGTGTTTGGAAAACCTTCTCTACTGTAGTTGTTGAGGAGTCACAGAGAGCAGGAACATAGCACTAGGGTATCTAGGTGTTAGCTGGGGAGACAGAAACCTTGGGAGTAGTTCCTAGGTTTGGGGGACTAGTGCTGGCATGACGCTGACACAGCTTTGCTCGGCTCTCACCACAGGGGCTGAAATTACTCTGAGGCTGGGCACTGTGGGCAACAGATTTCTCTAAACATTTCAATGTTTCCTTCCCATGTGGCTTGGACTCCTGTGCTCCCAGAGGAGCTGCATGTTCTCTTATGCTGCCAGTGTTCCTCATCTAGGCTCAAAAGTCATGGAGCGTCACTTCTGCCACATCCGGGCAAGCTATACAGTGGGGAGTCAACTCTACGTCTTCGTGGGGAGGAGCGGGGAGGTGATCTTCTATGTAGAAACATGGGTACAAAGTCAATGAAGTGGTCACATTCAAGAAATCGTCTGCGTAGCCTGTCAAGGTGTTGTCATTCATTAGGGTGGCCCACAGATACACATGTAAGCTCCAAGCTCCAAGTGAGGTATACATTATCTTCATCTCTGAGTTAAAGCAGTAGAGATCCAAAGAAGCCTGGGAACTTGTCGCAGGCCACACAGCTTACAGAGAGTCAGGCTCGTACTCTGGCTTGGTTTTGTTCCAAAGCCTGCATTCCTGCCATAGTGTGACATTTTTATATTATGTGATATATAGGAAAAAGAAAAAATTACACCCAATAAAACTAGTTTTAACTAGTAACAGTAATTAGCAAGTTATAAGAGATTATTTATACCCAAATAAATACATGTTCATTTGAGAAATGAGAAAGTTCCTACATAATGCTTCCTGCCTTTTCCCTCCCTCACTCCCATCCCTCCTCTTTCTTTCTTACTTCCTTTCTTTTTATTTTCTATCTATCTTATTTTTTCTTCATATTGGAATGCATGAAAAATATCGTGCAACCAGGTAGTGTGGCAATACCTGAAACCCTAAGCTTAGAAGACAGAGGCAGAAAGAGTCTTAGAGTCTGACTATGGTCACATAGTGAGAGCCTTCCCTCACAACACAGACACACACACACACAGATACACACATATGCACACACAGAGATACACATAGTCTCACACACATACGAACACACAGAGACACACAGAGATACACACACATACACAGACACACGTAGAAATACACACAAACACACAGAGACACACAGACACATACACATAGAGACATACACAGACACATACACAGACACACACACATGCACACACAAAGACAGACACACACAGACTCACACACACATATGCACACACAGACACACACACAGAGACACACACAGACACACGCACAGAGAGACACACACAGACACACACACAGAAACACACCACACAGACACACAGACATATACACATATGAATGATAACTCTACATTTCCTTTATGTGCCATTTAGGCATTATTGGGATTGTAAGATAGGAGGAAAAGAATGTTTCTGGTTTAAAAATGAGTTTTTATAGTTGCTGAAGAAAGGGTTATCTGACGTGTTAGCAGTTTATGGCAGATGTGTTGTGAGAGGGGATATCAAGACTGTTTTTAAAGTACACTCCTCTTTGCTCAAGTTTCCAGTGCATCTCTGTACTGACTTGCTGCCATTAAATAAAAACTCATGGATGCATTTGCAATAGGTTAGAGAAATGTTAGCATATCTTATTTTCAAAGGAAAATTTCATGTAGACAGAAGCTGGTATTTCTAGCTGCAAGTATTTGTACTTTGCTGTGACCTGGAGGTGGCTAGAAGGTTAGAGATGACATTTTATAGAGCACTCCCCAAATTTCTGGTTCCAGATTCTTCATGCCTGTGTATATGTGTGCAGAGTGGAGGAGGATGGGCGGTGGTCAGATAGAATTACTCGGAGAGGCACATTGCTTTCTCTATGAGGGAAAAATATTGCTTTAAAACCAGCTTGATTTATGGAACATGCATATATTTACATTATGGAACAGAGAACAAATTATCAGGCCTCAGAATGGCTGGCAAATTCCACAGGCGAAGATTCTGCATAGCACTGTACTATTCTGCCCTCCAGACAGATGTGTTAATAATTTACAATTCCTGGACAGTTAAAAGGGCAGCCAGGAAGAGCTTCCAAGGAAGGGGCCCCTGCCTCTGATAGGTGTGGTCAGTGCTAACTGGGCATTTGTGTCATTGTCCTCAGTTTGGATTTTAGAGTTTTCCATGGCATGCTACCACAAGTTGGAGGCATACAGGACTATGAGCAGAAAGCATTTCAATTTCAATATCTGGGAAAGAGTGGCATTTTTCTAGGGAAGAAAACTTAACCAAGGAAAGAAAAATCTAACTGAGAAAAAAAGGGCACACAGAAAACCTCTACTTCTAAGGCTTCTGTAACCAAGTGGGCAGTTTATATACCCCGTTTGCTCCTTCCTGTGTTGGGGGCACAGAGTCCCATCAATGGTGGTAGCTAGGCTGTGCTGGCAGAGGAAAGAATCTTCCCTAGTCTATCTCCCTGCTTGGGAAGGCTATCTTCTCAACATAACTCTACACACATCATCTGCATTAAACGCCTGCCTCTGAATTTCCCTTTCCTTTGGGTGTCAGTCATATGGAGTCTACCTGAAGGAATGACCGTAGGTTTTTTCCCTATGTCGTTATTGTATTTTGATATTGGGGATAGATCCTAGGCTTTCCTGGATTCTAAGAGTTCTATCTCTGAGCTATATCTCCAGCCCCTGACCACTATTCAATCACTTCTGTAAAGACTTTTCAATGTCCAAGTAAGGTCACAGTTAGAGGTACTGTCTTTCCAAATTCAGCATACAAGTAAGGGAACATAATCTCAGCCTTTCACACTCCACTCAGAGCTTTGTTGTTGACATAACAGCCCCTCAGAAGAGACACAAGCATGGACCCACAAAGGGCATAGGGCCCTAGACAATGGAGTATCTGGCCACTCAAATCACTCAAGAAAGACAGGCGTTAGCATTTCTGGTACAGGGTGGCAACTGACCTTAAGCCGAAATAGGTGCTGTAGCAAAAGTGGCGCTGACCAGATGACACACTGGGCCTCAGAGATGTCTTGGATGTTCAACCTGCTGTTTCAAGAATCCTCGAAGTGGAATGAAAGTCCATTCACACTGACATTGCTGCTTCCAATGTCGACAGTCACTCAGTGAAGGGCACAGAGCCAGGTGCAAACAGCAGGGAGTATGTGCTGCCTCTTCATATGCTGTTTCTTTTAGTATGTGTACTATTGTGGTATGTAAGTCTTTCTTTCCGTTTCATAGATGAGGACGATGAGATGGGGAGGGGGGGGATAAGGGGTGGGGGGATTCAACGGAGGCCACTCAGCTACTAAAATAAAACCCTGGTTTTTTTTTTTTTTTTTTGCCCAGATTCCCCAATTCCTCCTCTGCCACCCGCTGCCCTCTCGTAATATTGAGTCCACCTCATATATATCACACACAGGCCACCCTGGAAAGCAGCAAATGGGTAATGGGTGTGTGTGTGTGTTCTGGGGGAGGGGGGCTTTAATTACATGATTAGTCTAAATTTTCATTAGAAATAAAAAAAGGTTGGGCCCATTAAACACATACGGAAGGCCCGTGGCTTTCATGCCCAGAGAAAAGTACTGCCCCAATACACTTATTAAGCCACCTTACAAAGCATCACAGAGAATTCTTTTTTTGTTTTGTTTTGTTTTGAGACAGGGTTTCTCTGTGTAGCTCTGGCTGTCCTGGACTCACTCTGTAGACCAGGCTGGCCTCGAACTCACAGTGATCCGCCTGCCTCTGCCTCCTGAGTGCTGGGATTAAAGGCGTGCGCCACCACACCTGGCGAGAATTCTTACAAAGGCCTAGATGAATTACATCCAGCTGTCCAACAGAGTCAAGCGTTTTGGTGGGTTTAGCTCACCGTGTGTGGCCTCCCATGAGTGTCCTGAAGCCTTCACCTGATACATCCTCAGACCTTGGTGAGTTTCTTTACCAGTTTGAAGTTACTATCACCTTGTCTTCTGGTGCTCGACCACACTTCTAGGGCTCAGCAGGGGATAATTATGCCCTCTGACCCAAGAAACAGGATTAAGTGATTCACTTCACATTTAATCATTTTTTATTCCATTCTGATACAGAAATCCATTTCCTTCAAAATGAAATAAATGATTCAATCTTCCTCTGGGGACAAGTTAGGGCAAATGCAGTTGCCATGTTAAAACCAAACGCTCAAGGTAATATTGCATATTTTTAAATGTAGGCAGTTGGACGTAGAAATGAAACTTAATAATATTGCAAGCATACACTGGGATTTTATTAAAACTTTATTGCAATCATAAATGTGAAATTTACATGTGATATATATTTTAATATTAGATTTTATTAAATGAGTTCAGCATTTAGTCATTAACTTGGTGGTGGTATGTTACATTCCCTTTTGCATTGCATGCTCAACTTAGGAGACCTACAAAATGAATTAAAAACTAATTTTTTACCTTCACAATGTGCTCTAAGACTGAGTTCATGTATATTTTTAGTGTTGTAACCACTTAGGAGGTTTGGGCTAAGGCACCTGTGAAAAATTAAGTCTCTTCTTAATTCATGTGCCTGTGGGAGTATGTATATGTATAACATTGAGAGTTGACATGGAAATTAAGTCATCAATGACTTAATGACCCACCCAATGATCTGCGAAGAAATCAAATGACTTCCTTCTCTATATTACTGAGTAAAACTTCCAGGACACACTATCATACTCACCAGAGAAGCCCACAGCTTGTTTGTAACCTTGCTTAGCTGCCTTTTCCAAGCACACAGGGTTCCCAGGCCCAGGCTCAGGGCTTACTCGGGAAGTAGTTGGAGGATGGACCTGGCTTGTTTCGTTAGAACAGAGACTCTTTTCTTGCTTTTCTTTCTTTAATTCCTCTTTTGAATCTCCCCACGTCCATGTACACTCTTGTGCGATTAGCAGCAGGGCAGCCAACAGCTCTCCTAACTCCTCACTGCTGAAGGCAAACGAAAGAGGTCAGGACGGGTCTTTTTCTTTGCTTCATGTCACTTTGGGTCTTCCTCAGATTTAAAATATGAGTGCCAGAGCACTCAGTGGGAGCATTTTCAGTACATCTTGATTCTGTGGAGTCTACTGATCTTCAACACAATTTGAGCTTTGCGCTATTTGGTTTAAGTTTATCACATGTGGCTTCAGAGAAGGAAAATTATTTCAAACAGATTCAATTTACAGCATTTATTAAAACACAGTATTTTGGAGACCTCATTAGAACATCATTTTAGGGTTCATGTCACACAACTGCACAAACACAGTACGTTCCAGGACTTTTGTAACTACATTAACTCGGATGAAATTCAAGATAGATCAAGTTCACAGTCAGGAATTGAATTGTTATATCTACAAATTAAGTGACATTTACACCCATACCACACACTAGTGAAAGCATGCTGACAGTGAACAGTGACTATGGAATAATTTTACAGTGGGGTTTAGGGTGGAGTTCTGGAATGTGTGGTGGTGAGAAGACATGTTTATATGACAGGCACTTTTTTTTTTTTTACTATTTAAAGAAATTTTATAAATCAGTTAAAGTAATAGCTTCTATTTGCAGATGCTTTTGTCTACACCTTATTAACCCTGAGAAATGTCCTTTGACATCTATATTAAAAAATATTATTTCATTTTTCCCAGAGTAGTTAGAGAAAGGGTAGATAACAGTTGCATGTAGAATACAAACCCCTAATCCTGTCTGTTATTCTGGTCTAATGCCTCATCTTTACTTCCCATAACCTAAGAAATATCTGGGAGGTGATGCAGTGGTTAGCATAATATAATTATGGGAAGGAAAAGACTGAAACTTTGGAAAGAGAAAAAATCATGAAGCTAGATATACAAGACCAAATGGCACTGTGAATGTGACAGGTCCTCCAAAAGCTCACGAGACTCCACATGAAGCAGCTGTTTTTTCCTACACTCCATGTCCCAAGATACAGGGTGGGATAGGCATCTACTACACCCCTTGCTACCTCGTCCAGCACATTATCGATCCTCCTTCAAAACAACCCTAGTGTTGTTTCTCATCCCTGCAGACACTAACACCCACACCTCCTCTGCAGATGCTGTAAGCCATGGCTACTTTCTCTCATTTCTTAAGAATTGTATCTTCCGGGGCTGCAGAGATGGCTCAGCGGTTAAGAGCATTTTGTTCTTGCAGAGGACTTATGCCTAATTCCCGCACCCACATGGTGACTTGCAACCATCTGTAACTCTTGTTCCAGGGGATCTGATGACCTCTTCAGACCTCAAGGGCAGGGTACCTACAGAGTGCACAGACATACATGCAGTCAGTCATCCATGTACATAAACTAAACTAAATAAATCTAAAACAACAAAAAAACCCCAACTTTTGTTTACTGTCTTCCCACTCACAATTCACATTTTAACATCCGCATAAATAATCCTCCTGATATTTACTCCTGAAAATTTTCTCTTTCCTTTTCCATGTTCTGCCTCTCCTCATTTAGGCACATATTCCTGTGGTCAAATACTTGTATCATGTGCCTTGATGATCTCTTTCCATCATGCTCCATTTGGAACTTGGCTCAAATGATCCTCTAACCTCACTGGAGTACAGCGATCCATTGATTATACTACCATCTCATTGATTTTCATCCTCCTTCTCTCGTTTTTTATAAACAAACAAACAAACATTTATTTATCTTGTGTCCTGGAAGAGGGTGTTGGGAAAGGGTGCACGTCTCTCAGTGCCTGTGTGGAGGTCAGAGGATAACTTAAACAACATGTGGAATTCAGTTCTTATGTTCTACACGTGGGTTCCAGAGATTAAACTCAGGTGGTTGGGGTTGAAGGCTGAGCCATCTTTACAGCCCAAGGTGTAGCATCAAGTGGCCTTGAACTCCGGTTACTCCTCTTCAGCATATCCAACTGGAGTGCACCACTACAACCAGTGAACCATTGCTCTTATCCCCTTTTCTCTCTTCATTAAACTTAGGCCCCATTGTTTTATAACATCATCATCTTCACCACCTTACTCCTTTTCATTGTACACACCTTGAGAATCCAACCTCTATACCAATTCAAACCAGTGCTGTTAGAACTGACTGTTGCCCACAACTCAAATTCCAAAACCCTGCCAAGCCTCTTTCCATCCTCACAGAGGCTCTCAGAGCTGCCCAGCAATCCCACTCCATGCCTCTGTCTATGGCTGTATCACACACTAGTTAAATGTGTCATAATCCCACCCTATGCCTCCGTCTACCCCTCCATCACATGCTAGCTGAATATATCATATCCTCTCTTCATGATTGATAATCTTGATTATTGACTGAATTGAGAAACACCTATGAGATTAGTAAAATGCACCTCTGGTGTGTCTCTGGGAATGTTTCCAGAGAGAATTAACCAAGTAGGGAACACATGTCCTGAATGTCATGGCACCAACTCAAAGGCTGTTGGCCCAGGGGGACAAACCAGAAAAGTAGAACAAGCCTCCATGTACAGACATCCTCAATGCCTGCCTTCTGATCACATGATCCAAGTTGCAATTCTCCATCACGCCCTCGTCACTGTGATGGATAGAAACCTCTGAAGTTGTGAGCCAAATAGGTTTTTTGTTTTGAGACAGAGTTTCTCTGTATATACCTGCTGTGCTGAACTCACTTTGTAGACCAAGCTACCCTTGAACTCACAGAAATCCGACTGCCTCTGTCTCCCAGGTACTGGGATTAAAGGCATGCGCAACCTTGCCCAGCAATTACAGACAGCTATGAACTGCCATGTAGGTGCTGCGATTTGAACTCAGGTCCTTTTTAAGAGCAGGCAGTGCTCTTAACCGCTGAGCCATCTCTCCAATCTACCAAGTAAGTTTTTCCTCCCTTAATTTCTGTTACAGTGACAAAAAGTGTGGCATTCTTCTCTGACCTTTAAGCCTCTCCTCTTTTCACATGTATGGTAATGTTGCTTTCTGAATCACTAAAAACCAAATCATATATTCTGCAGCCTGCCTAGCAACACATTTGCAGCTGTGTCCAGATGCTAGGTGTCTGCCTAGCACCATGAATGAACTTGCCTAACCCTTCTGATGTGACCTTATATAGCCTCCACGCCACTAAGCAGACCTTGTCCTCGACTCCTTTACATTTCTCACGCATGGGAGCATAGCCCCTAAACAATATTGCAATGCCATCAGCTAGACCACACAACACCATCTTGAGATGATTGTCTATCTACTACTTCATCTCCCTTTTCAAAAATGAAAAAGTGTGTTCATAGAGATTGACATTAGCATTTGCTAGCTTTCCTGCTAAATCTGCTTGTGTCTGTGGAATCAAAAGCAAACGTATAAATCAAAAGTATGCACCAATGTGTATAGGAAAGAAAGCTTCATGTTTATGCCACACATACAAAGTCACTGTCCCCTCATGCCCTTCTGTGCAGCATATACTTACATCAGAATTCTTATCCCTATAGATCAAGTTTAAATGGAACTCAAAAACCAAAGTTTAGATTTGATTTTGTCATTGCTATCTTTCACTATATGTATATTGTTCCAAACACTGAAACATTTGGTTAACCTTGTTAGACCTTTGTAAGCGAACATGAGGGTAAGCCTCTTAGGGTACTTCATGGAAAAGGGGCTAACCATGGACAAACAGGCAAGGAGTTGGGGAAGAGCTCATTCTGTGTTTTTCAGGGTCCTGCGGAAAAATGTCTCCCTTTAAAATGTTTTTTTTGAATAGACTGAATGTATTCCTTTAAGTAGCTCCTTCATGACCATAAGTCAAATGAAGAGTGTTTATTCACTTTGCTTACAGCTTTCTTTAAGCTTGGCAGCTCAAATGAAATCCTGCTTTCATACGTTTTTTATGTTTCTTGAAAGAATATTTTCAGCCGAATGCCACCCACCTTGATGTACAAGGGATTCAAACAGAAGGGAAAAAAAAGTCAGAGCAAAATTCCATGAATAAATGGAATAAATTAGAAAGTCAAAGAAAACTCTCTCATATAATAAAAAAAGCAAATGGAATAAAAGAAAACAATCAAACAAACAAAAATCCCCTTGCAGAGTTAAATTTTCAAGGGCGACAGGTAATAAATTAGCCATCCTTGAGAAAGGTGCCTCCTGGAATCCCGCCAGACTTTGTTTCATAGTCTCCTAAGGAAAACTCAAATTAAATGAGTTTTATTCCACTTATACATTTTGTCTCTACAGTTATAGCATTTCATAATGTGACTGAATGCCTGCCCAGTTCATGAATCCAGAAATTAACATACCTCCATACTCAAGAGAAGCAAATTGCTGTTGAAACAAAATCTCCTTAGAAAAAACACGAGAGAGAAAGAGAGAGAGACATTGATTTCTACTTTTGCATTTTATGTGTATGCGACTTCTGTATTTACTTATTCATTTTTTTTTGCCAGAAAAATTCAGCATCAAAGTTATTCCTTGAGGCCATGTATAAAGATGTGAAAACCAAATCAAACAACAATAAACACAAGCCATGTGTATGCAAGGGAGTTGTTGGAGACGCGATTCCGAGATCCTGTCTTCAGAAGTCTTTTTACCGACAACTAAAAAGTGACCCGGATACCATCATTCCCAAACACCGGGGACTGTTTCGATTAATCAGGGAGAAACGGTTAAGTTCCTCTAACTGGTCCTGGTTTCCATAAGGATATTTTGTGCTAACAAGGGCAATTCAATGGTGATTTGGTGTCTGTGTTTCTCTCTTTCTCCTCTCTTCTGCCTCGTGCCAGGACCTTCCTCTTCTCTTTGTATGTCTTCAGTCAGCAAAAGCTTTCAGAACACTCCTTGAGCTGGAGGCTTACCGCTCATAGAGGCCAGACTTCTGGAAAGAATTTATTTCTTACTCAGTCACTGTTTGTTCCCTGTAGGGGAGAGGAAGGGATAGACAATTCTATGCAGTGCTTCCAACTCAAATAAGTCATTTTGTATCTGTTCAAATAAGATATTTTTCAAATTCTCTATCTATAAAACTTTATGTATTGAGAAAGTATATCTGCAGAAACCAGATTTCTCGACAGTTGCTTTGTATAATTCATTGACTAATTGTGTAGGGACCTTTTCTCTAACATAAAACATCTTTTATAAAAGCTTTGTACCAAAGGTGACATAGACAAAGTGTATTTGTAATTCCCAAGATACGGATGCTTTTCTCATCGTATTTTGATAAAATATTTTACTCATAGAGAGTGGTATGCAGTAGTACCACAAATGCTGTGCTTCTAACACTCCACTAAGAGGTTAAAGACACTGCGGACTGAAGATAAGATTTACTGGGTAATGTGCTTGCTGTGTGATCAAGAGGATTGAGTTTAGAAAGCCAACAGCAGCAGGCAATTGTAACCTCAGGACTGGGGGAAGGGATCTGAGACAAGTTGATTCTAGGATGCTAGGAGTTAGCTTCTGCCAGCTAACCTAGCTGGACTAGTGAGCTTCAGGTATAGTGAGAGTTCCTGTCTCAGAAGAAATAGGGTAAAGGGTGACAGGCTAAGACCCTTAATGCTAACCTTTGGCTACTACATTATGTGCAATATATACATGCAAGTGCAGCGCACACACACACACACACACACACACACACACACACACACGTTCACAAGAGACAAAGCATATGGAAGACACAGAAGCCTCTGTGAATTTTCCTCAGATCCACATCTTTTTTCATTTTGTACTTAACCCAGAAGTAGCTTCTGCCTCCAACTCAATGCTTTTCATTCCAGCTGTGACTTTAGATTTCTTGTCTGCTAAATCTGAATAACTAATTTAATGACCAAAGTTAGAGCACATTGAAGGACCAGTCAAAAACATACTGAAAACTGTGTGCAAAAATATGCTGTGAACATAGCCTACTCCTTCAATTTTGTAGGGCTTTATAAAATGAAAAAACCATTTGTTTTCATACAACCCAGTATAAAATTGGAATTTAGTGAAGTACCCAATTCCTTTATTTTAGCTAAGTGCTTTTATTCATATGATCTGTATTCTTAAATTAATTGAGAAAATTATTCCTTAAAGCTTTAGAAGTTAGATTATTGTATTCCTATGAATAGAACTTCTTGGTTTCTTCTTGTATTTTGTATTGGCTTATACTCATGATGCAGCTCTCTGTGAAGGAAAACAACAGGGCACAAGCATGTTAGAGAGCTTGGAGAGTGAATTTGTGAATGCTATTTGCATTGCAATTCTTCCACCTGCAGGTTTAGTCTTTGACATTTAGATGGAGGCTTATGAAGGACAAGCTCTGCAAAGGTAGCCAACTCCCTTGGCCTTTCCCACTCGCTCTGTGTGATCACACTGGACTAGAAGGTCCAGATATACTTGAGGCAACTGGTATACCTGCACTGCGCTTTGTTATAACTGTGCTGGAAGAAAGTAATGAATTTCAAGGTTACTCAGACATGCAGGAGTATGGAAGAGTCATGTCAAAATTTGTTAGTGAGATCATGTTCAAGTTTAATGTGTGGTAATCACTGTGTCAGCGTGTCTTTAGAACAATGTTCCTCAAGGTACTCAACAAGCTGAGTGAGAGATGTTGTCTTAGAACTGGCAATGAACTGCAAACACTTATTGAGTAGATAAATTTTCTTATTGTATGAATTTTGAAAATTGAGAAATGCCAGAAACATCAAGATGTTGAAATTCAGTAATTATTCTGCCTTTCAGTTAGATGACATCTTAAGGCATATTCTTTCTTGTACTTATTTTATCGAGAATATTTCTTTTTTTTTAATCAATAAACATTTTAAACATGATTTCAAATGTCTATAAAACCCTTTTCTTTATATACATTATATGATTTACTTTCCAGTTGTTAGGTTTTTATATCATTTCCTTATATAAAATCCTAAGAAATACAGTGTCATTTCCTATAATTTTTTAAAGATAGATTCCAAAATATTCTAATATAAATCAAAAGTATAATTATATTTAAATAAAAATACCTACTTCTGTGCAGAATACATCTTATAGAAAGGCTATTCCAGTTAGCAAGAGATTGACTAAATTAGTAGAGATGGACAGTTTCACTAGCCACACATGTCAAAAAATGTACCTCTCACATTTTATAATACTTGCATTCTCCACTCTCTGTTTCCTGATGGCTTGGTTAGTGTCTAACTTCCTCGACTCCACACAGCAGCCTAACTTAATTGTCACTAGGAAGAACTTGGCAGCATATTTGCCAGTTCGGAGCTCTGTTTCCTTCATATGAAGGATGAAACATCACTAGATAGATTTCTCTTATGTGCCAAAACATGAACTGACATGTTTTTTAGTAGATCAATATTCTATTGTGCTGGGAAACCTTTTAAAGAGATGGCCTAACATAAAAACATTGTAGTCTGGGGTTGCTTATAAGGGCAAATATACTTGGAAAACTTTACAGTGTCAAAGGAAGCCAGATGTTATGTTATGGGTCTTCTCATTTCCAAAAGCATTTGCCAATATTAACCTACTAACCTTCAGGCCATCACTTTGAGGTAGGAACATCTAGTTAGGAAAAATTAACTAATCATAAAGTCCTTTAAAAATAAATATGCTATTTAAATGCTGCATACCAAGTCATAAAAGGCAGATAAATATTATTGTCTCTGTGTTATACATAGGGGAACTTAGTCATGAAGAACTGAGTCATGAGTACTGAGTATTAAGTAATTGCCAACTGGGGAGAGTATAGCTAAAGGTGTCAATGAAGTCATAATTAGCACTCAGTATTCCTCTGTCTACCATCCATGCTGAGATTTAGATCAGATCTTTTGGCAAGGACCTTGAGCTCTGAGAAGTACTAGGACCTGAAATACTCGGCAAATGTTTGGCAACAAGAAAGCAAGTTATGATTGAACCCACAGTATGTGGTTTATTTTAAAGACTTATTTATTTTTATTTTATCTGTATGAGTCTGTGCCTGCATATGTGTGTGTATGTATATACATATATATGTATACATATATATGTACCATATATATATATATATATATATATGTGAGAATATCAGACCCCCTGGAACTAGACTTATATAAGTTCTTGTGAACCACATTTTGGGTGCTGGGAACTAAACCCAGGCCCTCTGCCTGAGCAGCCAGTACTCTTAACCACTGAGCCATCTCTCCAGCCTTCCCCCACCTACTGTGTTTTTGCTACAGCAGAGTCCTTTTCTCTGAGCTTCCATCCATTATAAGATTATAGGAATGTGAGGTTTTATATATATATATGTGAGATTTTATATAGTTTTTACATATAAGTGATATATATTATACATAATGTTTTTGCTGAGTTGATGTTCTTTTCTCTGAGCTTCCATATATTCACACATATAGAACATTTATAATTATGCATCTATAGTGGATATATATATAGTATATGAACTTCCATGAATAAATATTATATATAACATGTGATATATAATAGTATATCTTTCTCACAATAATTGCTATTTTTGTTACTCATTAAAAGACATCATGAAAACATGAATTCTACCATAATTTTTGTATCTTTTGTGCTTAGCTTAGTACTTGGGTACTATTTTGATGTTAAGTAATATCTCCTTTATTGTATAAAAAAGGAAATCAGTCATTAGAAATGTGATGGAATTATTACCCTGATTTCTAACTTTATTGCAACACTATAGAGTACAAATATCACGTTATGGCACTAAAGGATAGAAATTGACCAACTGAATAGAATAGGCAGTGGTGCTGGCTAGTTTTATGTCAACTTGACATATGCTAGATGTCACTTTGGAAGAAAGAACCTCAACTGATAAAATACCTCCAGCAGACTGGCCTGTGTGTAAGCCTATAGTGCATTTTCTTGATTGATGGTTGGTAATTGATACACTGTGGATCCTTATGATGGTGGTTCTGGCATGTGGAAGAAAGCAGGCTGAGCAAGCCATGAAGAGCAGGACAGTAAACAGTACTCCTCCATGGCCTCTGCATCACTTCCTGCCTCCAGGTTCCTGACCTATTTGAGTTCCGCCCTTCATTTTCCTCAGTGAGAGACTGTCATGTGGAACTGTAGGCTCAAATAAGCCCTTTCCTCCCCAAGTTGCTTTTGGTCATGGTATTCTATCACAACAATAAAAATCCCAAGTAGGACAGCAGCCAAGCCCAGAAATAAACCCATCTATTTACAGTCAATTAATTTCCTATAAAGGTGCCAAGGAGATATGATGGGAGGATGACAATCTCTCTGACAAATGATACTGATAAAACTGTTACGTAAAACCTAAGACCTGAAGTTGTAAAAACACTAAAAGAAATGATGAAAGGAATGCTGTTGGGGCAAGGACTTAATGCATACATAAACCAACACATACATAATTCTGAAGGTTTGAAGAGCATAATTCAAAAAGAGACAAATAGGATTGTGTGAGACTGGAAAGCTTCTGCCTGGACAACCAGAGAGCTACCTCACAAGACAGGCGGGGCTATTGGTGAGCCGAAAATCAGATAAGGGGTTAATATGCAAAATATGAACAGAATGTGGAGAACGAAATAGCAAGACAACCTGACTAGAAACAGACAAAGCACTTGAACAAACACCTTTCAAAAGAAGACTTATAAATGGACAATGGATCCATGGAAAAAGTCTCAGCACCACTGATCCTAGAGAGATGGCTGCAATGCTGCTGCCTCACACTTGTTTGAATCCCTGTTATCAAAATAAGACAAAAGGTAACCAGTGTTGGTGACTCTGCGAAAAGAGGGGCACATGGGCATCCTTAGGGGAAACAGGGTACCAAAGGTGGATGCAGAATAATGTGGAGGCTTCTCAGTGTCAAAGACAGAACCTGTCGGATCAGAAATCCTGCTTCGGGCTCCACATTCAAAGGAATCAAAAGGAGTATGTTCAGAAAATGTGTTCACGCCCATGTTTTTGTGGCGATATTAACAACCGAAAAGACATGGAAACAACTGTAAAGACATGGGAACAACTTAGTGTGTGTGTGTGTGTGTGTGTGTGTGTGTGTGTGTGTGTGTTTGTGCAAAATGGAATACTATTTGAGCCTTAGAAGCACAGATTTCAGACAACAACCAACCAACATGGGCAAAGATAGTCTAGGAGTTGACAACAGAAAGTCCCCATCAGGGTTAATTGTAGAGCTTTAAGCAAATGCACACTCAAAGCCAATCTTGGCTTCTAATTTGTATCTTTTGGAATAGATTTTCATAGGCTCCCCTGAACAGACCCCATGGTTCACTATTGATAGAAATATCTACTGTATTTCCTTTGAAATATAGTCACTAAGTCTGTTGTCACCTCACTAAATGGCATGGACAGAAATCCTGTATATTTAGGCTCATGTGAAAACTGACAGAGAAGGACGAGGAAATCACATGAACTGAGCCATGAACCACACATCTCAGTGTTTGCAGACTGCCCTGCCAGTCTTCATCATGGCCCTGTTTAAAGACAGAAACATTGGATCTTCACATTGGTGAAGGTCGTCTTCACACATTCAGTGTCTGTTATGATCATTCTATTGATTTCAGTGCACACCCAAGAACACTGTGTGTAAATATAGTTAATTCTTTTTTGCTATTGTGTGAAGAATTTTTTTTCATCCACCATATTGCTGTCTTTTATTGGGTAAATACTTTAGTACTATTGAGTAAAATAGTAAATTTTCACATCCTATGCTAGCTCCTGCCTTTTCTATTCAGCTGAACGACTCCTAATGTTTATGTCCCCCCCTCTTTCTATTCCCTCCTTTCCTACCATTTTTTCCAATTCCTTTCTCCTTCACCTTCCTCTGTTTTTCTTTTCTTTCTTTTTAAGGCAAGTTTAAAACACCACTTTAAGGTTATAGAGAGGGGCAGGTCCAGAGACACCTGCCATTGAAAAGACTTCTTGTTGCTTGGAATTTCCAAGGGAAAGATATGTGGGGACACACAGGGGCTGGTCAGAAGTTAGGAGGAGGGAGGAGAAAGCATGGAGCACGGCCTGGCCTGTATGTTATGCAGAGAGGAGAAGGATGAGAAGAGGAAGTGGGCTGAGACTGGTCCAGCTTGAACAGTTTCTAGGACTCAGCTGTGGGGGTGATCTCTAGCTGCCTAGGTTTTAGCTACATTTTTCTAGGCAGGAGGAAAAAATATTCTATGGGATGTAGAGAAGGAAATGTGTGTAGATATTGGTTCAGAGTCTATGGTTTACACACTGAAAGCTCGTTGCAGAGAGGGATTTTACCTATGTCTAGGAATTAGCTAACACCAGGAAGAGACAACCCTACCTGGACTCTCAAGGGCCTAAGGTATCAAACTATCATAAGATATTGGGAAAATAGGAGACGTACCAGACACACTCTCTGCCTCTCACCATATCCATCCCTTAGTTTCAGTCAGTACAGACCACTGCTCCACACCAGGCTCACTTAGAATCCTTAGCAAAAAGAGGAAATGGGTGCCATGCATAGCTTTCAAACTAAACATCTTGCTAAAATCTTTTTTTAAAGAAAAATTGAATTCTAACAGTAATAATTAAGTTGTATGATATTTTGACTTTCATTTCACTAAGCAAAAGATGTAAGACCAAGAAAAACAACACCTGACCCACTGAGAAACAGAAGGGTACAGCAAGTGGCATTTCCGGTTAAAGGAGGAGGGAGATTTCCGGTTTGAGTGGTCTCTAGAGTTCAGAAGGATTTTCTCTCTCTGTTTTCCTTTTACAAGAACAGATGTGCAGGGCCAGGTGCCCAATAGCATGGAAAACAAAGCAACTTTATGACCTTAACCTCCTCCCTCTCCGGCAGCAGTCTCAGGACATTTATGACCCAGCACCATTTTGGGGTGCTAACACAAGCATATAATTAAATAAAGCAGCAGGTCTGGGTTTTAGCCTGTTGAAAAGCCTTGAAAATGTTCAGCCAATTTGAGGCTGAATGCATCTGTGTCAGCTTTCTACTCACAGAAAATGAATAATGAATGAATAAAGTTGAATCCATTGAGAAAATAAAATTTATTCAGCTTTCCTGGATAAATCATAACTATAACGCACTGATTAGACTTCTACTTACTTGGTGCATATTTTTTATCACAGGTCAAAAGAATCCAGGAGAGACTGATTGTGAAGGGAATACCAGCTGCTTATAAAAGAGGATTAAAGAAAAGAAACAGGCTTCATATGAAGAAGGCTTACCAGAGAGCAAGGTGGCTATTTTTAGCAAAGCTTCATACAACCCTCTCTCTGAAATTATTACAAAATAAGCCCTTCTAACTCACTGCTGCTCCATGAAGCCAAACCTCCCCAGTTAGACTGAATAGTGATCATGGAGGGGTGAAACGGTACTGAAATCAAAATGGGACAAACATATGGTGGCCTCCCACACTTACATCCTCTCATCGGTTCCCAGAACAGCTACTGTTTTCAGGTGATAGATGATAAAATGTAGGGTTGAAGGTTTACGTGACAACCCAACTACAGTGTAAAGGACTTCATTGTAATTGCTTGGCCTGGGGCTCAAGTTCATGACTTACTCCCGACATCTCTCACACTCTTTCAACTACACTGTCCACTGTAGATGTAGGATTTGGTGTGCCGAAGAAATATATTGGGTTGTCTTTTAAAATCTGAAATATTACAAAATTATAAAGATTTGTTGTTTGTTTTTTTTTTTAATAGTCTTTTCCTTTTGGATTTTAGGCACGTGAACAAAAAGTAGAGTTGGCCTCCAAGTATTGATAAGATTTGATCGAGATAGGGACAACTGAATCCAGGGGATTGAATTTGGTGCTCTGCCATCAGGTGTTCAGCTTGCCTGCTCCTGATTTGAAGGGGACAACAGAGACATTTGTTTATGACTGGAGTTTTTCTGTCTTGGGCTTTATACTTGTCTATCAGCCAAAGAGGTGACTGTCCTTCCATCACATAGAAAGGAAGAAAAAAGAGACAGGACAGGGGCTCTGTTATCTGCCTTTGTGAATAGACTACTTTCATTACTGTTAGATGCAGTTTGTAGTGACATCCATGGTTTTGCCCCTTCACCCTAATCTATCTCCTTGCATGGCTCCCCAATTGATTAAAAACCTCTTGGTTACTCCCCTGTGTTTACCACAGTGAGACAAACCTTCATTCCCAATTGAACAGTGGTCAGTGGCTGCTTCTTTTGACTTAGTGCCCTCATTGGAAATGATTCTATGAGGCAAAGGTCAGAAAGGCCTTTATTTCCGTAACACCTGGTAATTTGTTTTTCCTAGGGGGAAATATGTCAGAAATATGTATTATTTCCTATGTCAAAATTATTGTATTTGATAAGAATTGATTTAAGCACAGGAAAAAAATGGTTTGTATCTTTTTTTTTTTTTTTCTGATTCCCCAAAGCCATGAAGGTATTAGTCACAAGTCATGATTATTGACTGATGAACTCAATCTTGTCAACTTTTGGGTATAGATCAGGGACTTGAGGTGACTACTAAACCAGGTGACTACTAAATTTGATTCTGGAATGTTCAAAATGTAGATAACACTGTCCTTTGTCATGTGCTGTGAATTGTTGTCCACAGCTACTGAAGCTGTAGGGCTCTTCTTTGGGGATGGCCAAGAGATTGCAAATTAGAAGACCAGTCTTTATTATGTTTCTAGAGATGTTAAATCATCACATTGTCCTCAGTGGACATTTACTCCTCATCCATCCACTCATCTGCCCATCTGAAAAAGAAGGAGCAGATCTGCTCAGTGTTCTTCTTGATGCTGATGATGTGTCATCTGTCAGAATCTCAGTTGCACACAGCTGTTCTTGATTATGTATGAACTCCCATTGATCTTGAATTTAGAAAAAGAAGAGCCTTTCTAATTTGCTTTAGAAGTAGCTCTGATAAGCCTCATGGCAGATCACCTCTCCTAGAGGTCAATGGCTGAATCACAGTGTATGGCATGGGCCCTGTGGAACTTTACTGTGGCAAACATTCCTAATGCTGATCTGAGTCAAACCTTACCGAGCCTTTTAAGGAATGGCTCCAGGGCTTCATGCCCTGAGAGGTGATCCAGTTTATTGTCTAATCGAAAATTGAGGGCATTTTTTTTTAAATCAAGTGGATGAATGGGACACAGAGCTAGTCCTAGGAAATGAAAAATTAAATATGCCTTGACGATACCCATGCTTAGGAAGGGAGTTTGGGTAGGAAAAAAAGAGATATTCCATTTAGCACTTTTTTCCCCGGAGAGGTGAAATCCAAGTCAAGTGAGGAGTGCAGCCTTGTCCCTCTGTGTGCTACTGGAACATGTTGAGTATTTTATAAGACAGGATTTAGCTTTCTAGCTTATCTAGCTTTCTAGCTCCCTTTCTTCTGAAAAGAACCAAGCCAAAACAACAACAAAAAACCTTGGACCAAAAGCAATTTAGAGGAGGAAAGGATTTTCTTGGTCGACCCATCCAGGATACAGTCCACTATTGAGAGAAGTGAGGATAGGAACTCAAGTAGAAATTTGAAAGCAGGAGCTAGAAAGGAAAGCTAGCTAGCTCAGTCTCAGGCTCATGCTTAGCTACATATGTTTATATATCACAGAACCGTCTGTCTAGGGAATGGCGCCACCCACAGTGGGTTGGGAGCTCCTACGTCAACTAACAAACAAGAACGTCCTCCATGGATATGCTCATACACCAGTCTGATTTGGGCAATCCTTTAATTGAGATTCCCTTCTCACATGACTCCGGGCTGCATCAAGTGGACAGTGAAAGTTGACTAGGAAACCAGGAGCCCATGTAATAGAAATTGCAAATTTTAGATTCCTAGCCTACAGATATCACTCCAGTATTGAGTGATTTTCCTGTTGCACCTGGCACATATAATTTGAAGCCTTTCCCTCTAATTATGCTGGTTACATGACCTCAGTTTTAAAATAAGCATAGTAAAATATTCTCGTTTATCGACTGTAAATTTCAACAGGCACATCTTTACTAAAACATGTGATAAAAAATTGTGAAAAAAAAGTTGTTGTAGTGGTGGAGTATATAGGTCCAATATAATCACATGATTATTTATAGAGAAGGAATAGATGGCCAATGCTACTGAGGAGTTAGGGTGCCTGGAGTGAGGCCTATTATTCAGAACACTGAGATGTGGCACTGGCTCTTTAGGTGAAATAATATTGGTTACACTGATACACCCATTAAACTTGTCCAGTGTCACCAAAGAAATTAGTAAGTCTGGGTGTTTCACTTCCAGTCTGACTACAATATGTCAACAGAGTTTTAAAAAATTAGATTTCATTTAATATTACACAATGTATGCTTCCCTACTAACATGCAGAACTATCATGTTTTAATGCATCAATTTTGAATTCATCCTATGGCAGTTAAGAGTATCACAGGAGACATTCGAAAGGCCAGAGGAAGCAGTTTATTGCAACTGATTTTTGAGTTGTCTTTGTCTTCTCTTTGGCTGGGTAGATACTTAAGCTGGGCACACAAAATGCACGGATAAGAAGTTATGTTGAAATAAGATAAAAATTTAATTATGTCTATTCGTTCCTTCATTTGAATGTTGGCGTGTTTGGTGGACTGATGACATTGTGAAGAATGCTCAGAGTCATTCTTTGTGTTTTCAAATATGATAGTAATTTGATATAAGCCATAGAAGCTGAGAGCAGGACATTGGAGTTCCTTGCTCTTGGCTTCTGGGTCATGCATCTCAGTTTTCCTAAATTGCTAACCTAAGATGAAAGACAATGGACCACAGCCTCATTAAACAAAACTCATGTCACACAGGGCAGGCTATGCCCAGCTGAGAAGGTGGGGCAGAGAATACTCATTTAAAACCATAAAAATTCTCAGTGATTATAGCTCTGTACGTCAAAGGATTCAGGGCTGAAGTCACGAAAATCCAGCGAAGCAGGTGTTCTGAATGTTAATCTAGGATGTAATTATAGTTTCTGAAGAAATCTATAGGTGCAGTTAATTAAGAGAGTACCTAGTTAATCATGGGGTGATTTATTAAAAATTAAAAATAGAATAGACTGACAAGCTATATAAAAAACCCTATTTCTCAAATGTCTATTTTGGCTAAACTTAAAGATGAAATATGTTACTACTTTGATTAAAATTGTAAACAACTTAGTCATATTATGAGATACTATATAATTACCTCACTTTTTAGAATATTATATCTCATTATTGATATAATCTGTAGGTTGTTTCTGAGGTTCAAAACCCACACCAAGCCCAGATTATGGGGATAAGTGGCAGGGCAGCCCTTTAAATTCCACTTGGATTAAAGGATTTAAAATTTAGAATAAAACAGAGATTGATTGGACTATTTGGTTTGTTGGCGTTTAATTTCTTGAGTTCTCTATAAATTATGGATATTAGCCCTCTGTTGGATGTGGGGTTGGTAAAGATATTTTCCCAATCTGTAGGTTTCTATTTTGTTCAAATAACAGTTTCCTTCACCTTACAGAAGCTTGTCAGTTTCATGAGGTCCCATTTATTGATTGTTGGTCTTAGAGCCTGAGCTAATGGTGTTTTGTTTAGGAAGTTGTCACCTGTACCAATGAGTTCGAGGCTTTCCCCCACTTTCTCTTCTATTAGATATAGTGTGTTGGGTTTTATGTTCAAGTCTTTGATATACTTGGACTTAAGTTTTGTGCAAGGTGATAAATATGGGTCAATTTGCATTTTTTTACATGTCGACATCCAGTTAGACCAGCACCATTTGTTGAAGATGCTGTCCTTTCCCCACTGTAATAAAAAAAAAAAAAATGGAGAACAGAGCTAAACTGAGAATTCACAAAGGAGGAATCTCTAATGGCCAAGAGACACTTGAAGGAATGCTCAACATCCTTAACCATCAGAGAAATGCAACTCAAAACGACTCTGAGATTCCATCTCACATCTGTCAGAATGGCTAAGATCAAAGGTCAAATGACAGCACATGCTGGCAAAGCTGTGGAGAAAGGGGAATCCTACTCCATTGCTGGTGGGAGTGCAGGCTTGTGCAACCACTATGGAAATCAGTCTGGCAATAGCTTAGAAAACTTGGAATAGTTCTACCTCAAGACCCAGTCATACCACTTCTGGGTATGCGTCCACACTATTCCTCACCAATCCACAAGGACACCTCCTCATCTATGTTCATAGTACCCTTATTTGTAAGAGCTGGAAACAACCCAGATGTCCCTCAACCAAAGAATGGATTAAAAAAAAAAAAGCCTGTGGTACATTTACACAATGGAATACTACTCAGCCACAAGAAACAACAAAATCATGCAATTTGAAGACAAATGGATGGAACTAGAAAGGCTCATCCTGAGTGAGCTAACCCAGACTCAGAAAGATGCACATAGCATCTACTCACTTATAATTGGATTTCAGCCATATAGTACAGGATAACTATCCTACAACAAACACACCAAAAGGATCAGGAACATAGACCTTGTTACCTGTTAGTGGGACACTTTGCCATAAATAGAGTTGCCATATAGGCTCCCAGTGCAAGAGGAAGCTCTTAACACTCATATGGCTGTTGAACTGAGGGGGGCTGATATGTAGTGGCAACCCACTCCAGAGGAGTAGGATAGGTGGGAAAGTGGGGAGAGGGTGGAAGGTTAGGACTGAGAGAGGTGGAGGGAGGGAACTGTGATGGAGATGTAACTCGAAGTAGTACAGAAAGAAAAAAAAAACAGAGATTGAGCCTTTTACTCTCAATATTTGTAAGAACTTTTGATTTTCATGTTTAAATTACTTTAATCTTTATGTGTTTATCAGTAACTTAGTCGTTTCTTTAATTTTTTTTCAGTTTCCACAAATAACTCATATAAAGCTCTATAATTATGAAGACAATTTTAATGGGGCTGGTTTGCCAAGTTAGAGCAAGAGTCATTCAGAGAGGTGGGTTGAGGGTCATTCATCCATAAGGGAAACTGAAAAAGTAAAGCTGGAAAGAGCATTAATGGCATCACAGTGTACCTTTTTAATACAAATAATAAAATTGAGGTTCAGTGAGGTCAAGTGACTGTCATGGTCTGAATGTGTACCCCTCACCCATTTTTAATGGCCAGTTTGATAGTATTAAGATCTGGGGCTTTTAGGAAGTAAGTAATGGAATTAGAGCCTTCATGGCCTGAATTTAAACCTTTATAAGGGGGCGGAAGGGAATGGGTTCACTCTCTGTTGTCCATTTACTAAACAAGGACACAGCTTGAGCGGAGAGTAGCCCTTGCCAGTCAGTGCATCAGGTTGATATTTCTTCTTGACCTACAGCCTCTAGAGCTAAGACAAGATAAATTCCTGTTTATTAATTATCCAGTTTCAAGTAGTTTGTTAGAGTAGTAGGCAAATAGACCCAAACATGACTTTTTTTAGAATATTAAATTCATGCCAAAATTAGATAAAAACTAGTAGGTTGGTATATTTATAAGAGAAGAACAGACTGAACCCTGTGAGTTTCAAGAAGGAAACAGTATATGGGGCATTAATAATGAAAATACCCCCATCAAAAGAGGAGGCCACTATCAAACAGGGTTTTGAAGTTATGAGGATTAGACAGGCATGATATGTTCATGTTTGGGAAAGCAGATGTAAACGTCTCCATCTCTCTCTTATTTTTCTTCTAAGACTTAAATGTCCTTATTTAGCTCTTGCCATGAGCTCCTGTACATGCATGCATCTGTGCAGGAAGGGAAAGAAAAGAATGCATTATTCCCAGTATCTCAGAACCAAAAGAAAATTTTGTAGCACATGAGCTTTAGAAGACAGTCATGTAGGTGAAAGTTAAAAATTTATCTTACAGCAATGACCAACATGGCATGATAATATTAAGAGCGCAATAGTGACATACATAATTTGGCTGTAACCAACAGCTCTCTAATTGGCCTTAAGATCCACCCAACAAGAGGTAAAACATACCCGGTATTGGAAACTTAGCCATGTACCCAGGGCTAGTAAAGTAACAGATCTTGGAGGAAAATGTACAATCATCACTTTATTTAACCAGAACCCCTAATTACATTTTAAATATTTGTCTTTATACTCACAGATAATTTTAGTCCTCACCTCTCATCAAGTAAACTTTTTGTTGCCACAGATAGAGACCATAGAAAACTACAAACAATCAAAATGCAAGTTGTAGAGCCTAATCCCAATGAAAGCACAAAGCAACTCCAATTCCTAAGGCTCAAGGAACATTGTAGACGAGAAGGTGGGAAGATTGTAAAATCAAGAAGATCAAGGAGTTTACTGTGAGATTGTGTCTCAGTAATATCAAAAGCTACACCCAGAAAAATGCACCAACATGACTGCCTAACTCATCACCATAAGCCGAATAAGTGTAACAACAGTAGACATACTAAAGTAGATGGAGGAAGGGCCACACCCTCAACACTACACAAAGAACTATGGGCAACTAAGGAATGCTGAGAGTGCGAGAAACAGACTTCTCCAAGGACCAGCATGCCTACTGGTTACTTAATACCACATGGTGAGCCGTGAAAACATACATCCAATTATAGAATGAGCAGATAGTACTTACGAATGTGCACGTACATTTTGTGTGTGCGTCAAAAACAATAGGGATTGATGTAATTATAATACAAAAAATAAAATAAATTAAAAATATATTTATCTCTCACTTTATACATAAGTAAGTAGAAATAGTAGCATAGTAGTATATCATATCAAATGAGGAAGAAATGGGGGCATTCAATGCTTTGCTTCCTATGGGAAGAAGAGAATGGACGAGACTAGAGAAAAAGGTATATTTCTGTGCTTCTCTTTCTCTCTCTCTCTCTCTCTCTCTCTCTCCTAGATGCAGAAGGGGATCTGGTATCTTCATTCAAGGATCTAAGATTTAGGCAATGTTCAGCTAAAGCAACTCATCAAAGAGAGCCTTTATTTAAGACTTTCTGAGCTGTGTTTTGATTCCTACATTCTATGAAATGGAACCAGAAGACGCAGAGGGATATAGAATCTTCTGTGTACAGAGCTTATGTAGTCTCAGAAAGTATCCTGGCAACCCCACAGCAGCCTGAGGATGTTTCTGCCCATGATCACCAGAAGGAATTAACTCCATTAGAGGGAGAACAGGGAAGCTGCAAAGGTGACTGGGCTGAACTTAGGTATACAGATGACTTTAGCAGGCATATGATCAGAATCCCCAGAGAAGACATCACAGATGTCCCATATAACAGAGTCAACAGAACTATAGTGAGCCAGAAGGGTACCCTGGTGTGTCCATGAATGTCACCTAGTTCTTTCATAGTGCACAGATATCTTCAAGATAATGCCGGGCAGAGAAGGGGAAGAAAGACTCATAAGAGGATGACTATTTTCATCCCTGGAGGCTACAAGTTACCTATGGAAACCATTTGAATTGTTCCATGGATGACACTGGATTGATGTGCAACTTTCACTTTGGGGTTTTAGATTTTTTTGTTCTACCCGTTTTTGAAGAGAGACTCATGAGAAAAAGTCAGAGCCATATGGGAGAGAGAGAGAGAGAGAGAGAGAGAGAGAGAGAGAGAGAGAGAGAGAGAGAGACTGCATTTTCTTTGCAGAATGTAAATGACCTGGTCTTACATAGTCACAGCGTGGTAGAATAGTCACAAATGGTCACTGTCTCATTATAGGGGTGATAGCTGGCAAGGACTACAGGACTGAGAGAAGGAAAACAGTATTTTTATCTGAATAGTATGAGCAGGTGAGGCATGTTATATTGAAAGTATGAGTTCATTTGGTGCAGAGACATATGCTATGCAAATGGGAGAGCTGATGCGTTCTGAATCCTGGACTAAGAGCAATGAGTACTTAAGCACCAAACATGCATGTTTCTAATGCTAAGCAGCAGGGGACTTGAGGACTGGGAGCTGCTTATTTATAGGAACAACGTTGCTGAGGCTGAAGAAAGACTAATGAGTCTCTTGGTGATGAGTCACAGGTCTTATTCTTTGCTTATAATTGTTAGCTCCAAAAACATTGCCCATACACGAACTGCTCTTGGCTTTTTTGTAAGTGACCAAGGGGTGTGATAACTCTTACTTATCATAGTTTGTGACTGAAAATCAGTAAATGAAAGTTATAGTTACTATTTTTATTTTAGAAACCAATTCTTATATCCCCATCTGTTTCTTCTGTGTCAATGAGGAGTGGGTGTGGAGAGGCAGGAAGACTGGTGTGTAAGGATTTTCTCTTCTCGTTCTTCCCCATTCCTCACTTTGTCCCCAGAAACACCACTCCTTAACACCACTTCCACCACTGGTGGAAGAATAGTCTTCTAGAACCTCTGTGTCTCCCCTGGAAGAGGTTAAAACACATAGGAGTGATAATGGTCTGTGCAACAGAAACTCATTTCCTCTGTTGGTATTTTTACCGTATTTTGATTTGACATAGATCTGTCTCATCCACCAGACTGGAAGACTCATGAATTTAGAAAACAAAGGGGAAAATTAGAACAAGAAAAATAGAGAATATTTTTAAATGTGCATGCTTATTTATTTATTTATTTGTCTGGTTTTGAGATGGGCTCTTATCATGTAGCCCAAGGTAGCCTCAGACTCATGGCAATCTACCTGCTTTAAGGCCTCCGGCATGTGCCATTATGCCTAGATGTATTTTGTTTTAAATCACTTGCTATAGTAATATGCAATTGTACATTAATAAGTAAAATTATCATGGTAGAATTTCTACTAAGTGGCCATAGAGTCACCATATGTTTATTGCTTTTTTTTCTTTTTATGTTAATTTTTCAGGATAGAATACAAACTCATGGGATTCATCATGGTATTCCTCATCATATGGATTGTTATATTTTGTCCTTTTTCACGTGTTTATTGGTACAAATAGGAAGGCAAGCTTATCTCCAAGTTACAATATACTCCCACCTCCTTCCCTTCCAATTCTTTTCACCTTTCTTTCCTTTTTCTCCCTCTGAAATGAGAGACTTTAAAACAGAATATTTAAGTGAACTAGACAGACTCTGTGTGAGATAAATGTCTCCTTTAGATGCAGGGGAGTGTTTCCCATCATCAGAGCTCCAGGCCTTCAACAGAAGGTAATGCCTTTCCTTGGCATGAGCAGCCAGCCTCTGTTTGTGCTTCATTGCTTTCTGCCCTAGGGCTGAATAATTAATTCAGTGTCAGTCTCTAGCCCTTCCTCCTTCCTTCCCTCTCACTCTGGCCTGTCATCACTCCTTCCATTTCTTCCCCCTCTGTACCTCTTCTGCCATCATCCCTCTCTCCCTCCATGAACAAACCTATCATGTACCAGGCAATCAAATGCCATTAAGAGCCATCACATCTTCTCGGACCATGTGCAGGAACACGAACATCTCATGAAACATCAAATTTTATTGGACAGCATAATTCCTACATACCCCTTCTCCCTCCAGCCCAGCTTTCACTCCCTCTTGCCTGAACAGGCTCATGCTCAGGTCACAGATCCTGCAACCCAGTGGGAAGAGTGCTGTTCAGTCTCCCCTTTACTTGGCTTTCTAGCAGCCAAGCTTTCTATTCCTGGAACAATCTTTCCCTTTGTCTTCTGAGACTGAGCAGTTCTCAGCCTCTTCCTCCTTCACTTCCCTGACTCCGGTTCTTGGTTCCATTTCTTCACCTGACTTTCAAGTACCAGAGTCCCTTAAGGCTTATTTATAAAATCCTTTTCTCTTTTTATCCTCTTCTTCCAATTGCCCCAATTATGGCCTGTATGTCCGTGATTCAAAAGAGGTTGAGTTGAAAGACCTACATGTCTGGCTTACTTGACATTCTCCCTTGAAGTTCTCCCAAGCACCCCCAATACAACACACCCAAACCTAGCTTATGGTTTATTTGTAAACTCCTTTTGTTTCTGCTCCAACAGAAAGTGATGTAAATCTTCCATGGTGTAAGCCACAAATCTAGACATCATTCTTGGCCCAACCTGATCATGATCCTGTCCACTGTCCATCTTGTCACTATTGTAGTCAAAGCTCTCATCATCTCCAGTGTAGAAGAATTCAGCTTCTGCTGAGAGAACTCTCAGACCTTTCTCTTTGCTTCCTGTAATCAGTCATTCCCATGGCAACCCAGGTAAACCATTACAAATGTGAGTGTTACCATCAATCTGTTTCAAATCTGTGGTGATGACCTCACCCTTACTTACCTGGAGCCCCTGTGTGCACCTCTCTTTCCTCCTTGCAACCCTTCCCTCTCTGCTTGTGCTGAACTGACTTATCCTCACCCTAATTGTCTCAAAGAGATCCCTCTCTGCCAACAGTGTTGCATGTGCTCCTGAATCCTGCTCTTTACCTTTGTGGAATTCACTAGAGTTCACAATTCCATATTGTGAATTATTTGGTACCCTGTATTTTTCTCTCTAGAATACCAGCTATATGACCAAGCTCTCCAAGACCATTTCTGTTCTACATGCTTGGCATGTAATAATATGAATAATATGAAGTGTATGGCACATAATTGATGCCTAATATTGTTTCTATTTCTATTTGAGACTTATGCAAAAGAAAAAAAGCTATTTACTATACTACAAAGTTTTTTATATACAAACAAATTTGTAAAATATGAACTTGTTAGATGTCTGCTGATATCCTTACTTCATGAAGCAAGATACGGAACCTAGGTAGCTCCCATCCTAAACTTTTCTCTGTGACTATAATGTGTGCTCTGTGTCTTTGCCAATGACTGCAGTGTGGGTAAAAAGGATTTGATGGGAAATTAGGGTACAGGCATGAACCATCACAGGAAAACAGTGGTGTTCTTTGTGTAGTGGTCATGAGAGCAATGTCCACAGAGTTGCCCGTGGTGAGCTCAGAAAAGGAACTTGCTGGTGCTGGCAGTGGCAGGAGACTGAGTTGTTGCCACTACAGAAAAGAACAGGTGGCTATTTAAAAGCACTTCACAGGTATTCCTTCACCCTAGCTGAAATGAAACTGTCCAAACTCCAGTTTGTGGGTCGTATTTCCAGAGGAGTCAAAGACTGCAAGTCTGAATCTGCAGGTGTTTCCTTTCAGACTTTTGCCTTCAGGAAGAAACCAAAAGTAAATAAAAATTATGGTCATTTCACTGCACCAGAGTAACCTGTACGTATTTTTAGATTGCTGTATTTTAGTTAAAGCTATATGAGATATGAACAAGAACAAAAACTGTTCTGTAAGAGAACTCTCCTTCCTGCATTCCTGGCTTATTTTAATAGCTGTCTGTAATGTGCATTTAAGATTCAGGATTCTAATTCTTGTAACAGAAGTTCAGAGGAGGGAGAATAGACCCTAGTCTTTCAGATAGATCTGCCATAGCTAGTCCTGAAATTCAGTCTGTTTCTTTTTTCTGTAAGGGATCTGTTTTCTTCTGTTTATTTTATTTTATTCATGCCACGAGGAAATGAGGTATATAAGTTAATTATTTTAATCCCAATAAAATAATAATGAACTGGAACCACACGATGCCTGCTCCAACTGTCAGTTACTTGAGCAGAATATAAACTTGATGCTTCTTGCAAGATGTAAATGAATAGCCTAGGTTGTTGCTCATGGAATTTGATTATTTAAAAATTATACTATTCAAGAGAAGATTTGAGTAAGACACAAAATCCCATTTTAGACTTTCCCAGAGTGCTTATGCACATTACTATGATCTCGAAGATTTAAAACAGCCACTGATACACAGAGAAATCTACACCACAGTATTTCCAGTTTTACTCCTCAAGTCAATGGTCTTCATGAGCCCAGGTTTACTGTCAAAGTACTCAAGGTTTTGGAGAATGTCTATGAAATTTTGTTGTCTTTTGGCAAAATGGATGCTTATGAGGGAAGAGATATGAGCACCATCTAAGAGGCCCAATTGCTTACTGTGAAACGGATTCATGTCAACAAGAAGCTCAGAATTTTACTTTATTTACTAAGAATGTATTTGCAAATGCATCCAGATTATGATGAAGTCACGATGTGTTGCAGAAAGCTGATGTGTTTGCGAGAAAAGTGACCCATGATTCACACCTAGTCAGTGGGCCAGAGAAAGCGAGGTCAAAGAAACAGAGATAGGTATGATTCAGCTCTTAGTTAAATGGTATTGTTTGGGTACATTTTTCTCTCTAAATATTTGGAGGTTTGGACCTCAATGTGGTGATACGAGAAGTATATTTTGTGTATTTTATGGCTCTCTAGAGAAGATATTTGAAGGATATTTGAAAATGTCATAGAAAAACATCATTTTATATTTACTTAATATATATAGTATATATAATATGTATACATATGCATTATATGTTTTTCAAAATAAGCTTATATCACTAGGGGGTGATTATTAACCCCAAGAACCATAGACTAGCTTAAAAAATATCCCCAATGGTAACACACGGAAAACCTCCCTTTGAGCTGTTGGTCAGGAGAGTCCAAGAAAATCACAAAACAGCACAGGCTATTGCTGTTACCCTTGGTTACCTCCCAGAAATTTGA
Organism: Lophiomys imhausi; assembly: GCA_907164525.1. Lineage (NCBI taxonomy): Eukaryota > Metazoa > Chordata > Mammalia > Rodentia > Muridae > Lophiomys > Lophiomys imhausi. Next base: position 2,791,622 of record CAJQZJ010033498.1, on the reverse strand, counting down.
AGGTAAAATGCCATATACTTCAAACACAGGACTTAAAGGAATTCAGCTGAGATCCTTCTTTCCTAAAGACTGGCTCTCAGAATATAGGAAGGTCTTATGCAAGCTGTCACAGAAAGCAATCAGTAGTCCTACCCATTTACAAGCCACAATAATGACCAGCACAGCAAGATATCCCCAAAATTACACAAGTGGCACATACATCTTGTAGGCAACCAATAGCCATCTGATTGGACTTAAGGACTGCTCGTATAGGGAGGGAATTTATGCCTAGTACTGTAAATTTAGCCAATCATCTGTACCTAGTGAGGCCGTGGACTCAAGAGTACAGCCTACCTCTGCCACTGCCTTACATCAATATGGTTTCTGACAGCCTTCTACACACTTGTAGGTAAGTGTAGTGTTCATCCTTCATCAAAGACACTTCCTGTAGCATATGGAGACTACTATAGAAATCAGAACTGGTCAAAATGCATACATAGGCTCTGAATAACAATATAAATCCTACAGCAAAGATTCATGGAACAACTTGGGTGAGAGAGCAGAAAGATAGGAGCAAGAGGACCAGGGTGTCTGCCGAGACAGTATTTCCCATGCATGAGAGGAAAGCTGCCCTAGTGAAATCTCAGTGACATGGTTGCCTAAATAAGATCTGAACAAGAGCAGCATCAATTGACATGCCAATGGGGACAAAGAAAATCTCACGAGGTGCCATCTCTAGATGAAGAGCTATTACCAACTAATGGCTACTGAGAGTGGGAGAATCTGTCTTTTCCAGGGATGAGCTCCAGGTAGGCTTTCCAATCCTAAGTGGTCAGTCCTAAATATATATACATACAAGCAACACTAAATGGTCTCATCAGGTCTTTATCAATTTATACAAAAACATATAGATGTATATATACATATACATCTATATGTATTTATATGTATACACATATGTGTGTATGTGGATGTATTTAACAATCATAATACATATGAGATCACAAATTTGACAGCGAATGGGAGAAGATGTGGGAGGGATTGATGGGGAAAGGGAGAGGCAAAGAGGATGTAAATACAGTATTCATGTATGAAATTCTCAAAAAAATTATATTGCATAAAAAAGAAGTGAGGCATAGTGGCGGGGGGGCTTAGGTCATCTGAGGCATGCCATTGGGAGGAACTGTGTAACCCCAATCTATTTGACTTCCTGTTTTGAGACATGGCCTCTTCTTTCCACATCTACTTTTGTCCTTGCTAATTGGGCCAAAGGTGACACAGCCTAGGGGGCCATTACCATGCTGTTTGGATCATCAACCTCCATTAGCTGTTTCTTTCCTACTGGAGGATAATCACTTCTTAACCAGTTTCCTGAACTCTTCCCCAACATTCCTTAGATAGCACTTGGGTAGAGTTTAGGTGAAGTCCACCCTAGTTGATTGTAGGGGATGTTTCTCAGCTTTTGCATTATTTAATCCTCCACAGCTCTTACCTGCGGCTTCCTGAGCTGAGGTTCTTCATTCATTTCCTTCCTGCCTTTGAGGTCACAGGACCTCAGGGCACATCTCCAACTTGTCTCCTCAAAGCCTGCACCTGTCGGGATTCTTCCATGAGTCTTCTTCCATTTCTCAGAGCTGAGCAAAGTCTTTCTCACACACTTCTATTTCCCATTGTTCTGTAAACCTGCCCCAAGGCCAGATATCTATTCTGAGCTTCAGATTTAGTATCAACTCTGCTAGTTAAAAGAGATTTTCAAGTTAAATGTCTCAAAATTATTATACTCCAAAAGAAATATCAAAATTTTTTTCCCTCTTTGTATCTACTTCTCCTTTTCTGTCTATCTCAGCTCCTGGCACTACCTTTATCCCAGTAATTACGTCAGAAACCTGGGAAGCATTTGCTTGTTTTTACTTTTTTTTTCTATTTTTCTTTTATTGGAAAAATCTTTTTTCATGCAATATATTATGATTACAGTTTCTACTATCCCAACTCTTCCAGGGACCTCCTCACCTCCCTTTCCATTTAAATTTACCCCCTTCCTGTCTCTTCTTAGTAAGCAAATAGGCATCTGAAGGATAATAATAAAATAAAATAAGATAAAAAGATAATACGGGACAGGACAGACAGAAGAAAAAGAACGAAAGAGAAGGTACAAGAAACACATATAGAAGCAGAGACACATACATTCGCACACACAGGAATACTGTAAAAATAAAGAAATGGAAGCCATAATGTATGCGCAAAAGACCTTTAACCAATGAATGGATAAAAAAAATACTGTGGCACAATGGAATACTACTCAGCCATCAGAAACAAGGAAATCATGCAATTTGCAAACAAATGTGGAACTAGAAAAGCTCATCCTGAGTGAGCTAACCCAGACCCACAAAGATGCACATGGCATGTACTCACTTATAAGTTGATTTTAGCCACATAGTACAGGATAACCATCCTATAATCCACAGGAATTAGCATATAATCCAATGAGACAGGAACCTAGCATAACTATCCTATGAAAAACTCCACCCAGCAGTGGGTCATGGACCCTGTTGTTTGTTAGTGGAATACTTTACCCTACCTGGGCTGCCATATCAGGCCCCAGTACAAGAGAAAGCTCCTAGCCCTCATGTGACTGATGAACTGAGAGGGGTTGATAAGTGGGGGATCCCCTCAGCAGAAGAGAAGGAGAGGATGGGGAAGGGGAAGAAAGAGGGAAGGTGGGACCTGGAGGGGAGGAGGGGGGACTTGGATTGAGATGTAACTTGAAAAAATAAATTAATAAAAAACAACAACAACAACAAAACCAAACAAACAAAAAGTTTTTTTTAAATGCCCTGAAAAAATATTATGAGGAAAAAAATAAAAAGCCCCTCCATAGGTGCCACCAAGTTTATTTTGTGTTGACCACCTACTGCTGGGTATAGGGCCTACCCTTAAGAGTGGTTTGTATTCCCAGTGAGACTCTGTTGGAGAAAACTAAATTTTCAATTGATAGTGGTTATAAATTGGAGAAAGCTATTGGGTAAGGAATGGGGGCATGTGTTTAATTCTTCTCTCAGCACTGGAACTCCATCTGGCCTGGATCTGTGCAGGCCCTGTACATGCTGCTACAGTCTCTGTGAGTTCATATGTGTTGTCTGTCTTGCTGTGTTTAGAAGACCTCCTTTCGGTGGAGTCCTCTGTCACCTCTGGCTCTTATAATCTTTCATCTGCCTCTTCTGTAGAGTTCTCTGAGCCAGGCAGGGGATTAGATGGAGACATCCTATTAAAGACTGAACATTCTGAAGTCTCTCACTGTCTGTACATTGTCTGGCTGTCAGTCTCTGTATTTGGTCCCATCTCCTTCAGGAGGAAGCTTCTCTGAAGATGAAAGAGAAAGGCACTAATTGATGGATATAGAAGAATGTCATTAGGAGTCATTTTATTGCTATATTCATTTAGTAAAACAGTAAGTGGTATTTGGTTTTCCTCTAGGCCCCTGGCCTATGTGCTCTCTCTTGGCCAGCTGAGCAGTGTTGGGTATGGATTCCATACCATGGAGTGGGTCTTAAATCCGATCAGATATTCCCCGGAAGCATATGTGATTCTCTTTATTATCATGTTCCAAACCACATCTGTCTCCTTTCCTCACAGAGAAGACCTGTTGGCATTCCTACCTGTGTGCCATCACCCGTCCATCATGATCCTTCCTCACATACCTTACAATTATTTTTGTGAAACTTCAATTTCTTCATGTGACACTCTTGTTGAAACACAGTGTCTTCCTAAACCTTGCAAGATTAGGGTCAGCATGCCTAACCTCTGAGCCAAGCCAAATTGAAAAGCACCTTCTTGTCCTCAAATACAGTGCCCACTATGGGTGGGATGTGATGCTACAGTGGTCCACCTTTCCAGCGCCAGCTGTTCTTCCATCCCAAAGAAACTTCAGCATACTGCCTTGTCCTTCCTTTTGTGTTCTTAAACCTATACGACTCCTTAAAAAATCTTGCATCATATAAAATAAAATTAAAATAGTTTAAGAAAAAAAAAACACGGCTAAATCGCAACATCTAAAATATACAGCAAATGATTGAAATCCAGCAAGATTTAGTTCAAAATGATATCCCTCGTTAACTATTTCTTCTTGCCACTCTTGCAGGGTTTTACTGTCCATCTTCAGCTTGTTCTCAGCTGTGGCTTAGACTGCAGGTGCCAGAGGTTGCCTTCTCTGTTCTCACTCTGAACACAAATGCCTCCTGTTTGTTCACAGTTTAATCCACCCATTTGTGAGCTCAGACTGAACTCTCGCTCACCTTCCTTGCCTCAGAGCTTCCTTTGAAGAGGGGGATGCATGTCATGGTTCTGACTCTGGCCCAGCTGTTCCCAATTCTTTCATTCCTAAATGGCTTCTTCCTCAAGGCTGCACTACTTCTCAAAGAGAGTGCTGTGTTGGGGAGAAGAGAGCTCCTGCACCCCCTCTCAGCCTGAACTTCTCCCCAAACAGGCCTCAGTGTGCTGGTCTAATATGCAATGGGTGTCTTTGTTTAGATTTGGGGTTTGTTTCATCAAAATAAAAAGTATTCATGTGCATTAAGGAAAAAATTGACACTAGAAAACAGAAAAAAAATCTGAAGCACATATTTTTCAGTTGCTACCCAAACACACCTGACTTTACTGTTTTTACAGAAAACCCTTTAGTCTTTTTATTTATGCACAGAACCTGAGTTCTGAAAAGTTATTCAATTATACATAACTTATACTTTTAATTTTCACTCCATGTTTGTACTGTCTATTCTGGATAAGATTTCATTAAGTGGATATACTAGAGAACGGTGATTTTAGTTATACTTTAAAGGTGTTTCCAGAGTTACTTTGAAAATAACAATGATTTAAGTAGACAGTAGAAAAACAAAGCAATAATAACACACAAGTCAAAATCATTAATAAACTGGAGTATTTCCCCAAGTTGTTTTCCAGATATCTGAGGTTCACAACATAGTGACTTTTTGTGATCTTCATCCTTCCTGTCCAGCCATGCTGATGTCTCTCCCCTTATTTCATAGGTCATAGGTGGAATCATTTACAGGATTCTGGGAGAAGCTGAGCATTTCCTCCTAATGTCTGTGTTTCTCCCATCTCTTCTTTTCATTTGCTCTGAGTACTAATATATTTGGGACAAAGAAGCAAAAACTTGACTTAGGAAAGGAGTTATAGTTCTATTCACTGAATATATGTTTCAAATTTGTTTGCTTATTGTGTTTTTTCCTAAAGATTCAAAATGTTTTATGTAATTTTATTAGTAGGTATTGGGGTCAAAAGGGCCACAGGTCACTAGAGCAGAATAGATCATTCCAACAACATATTTGAGAATTGAAAATACACTTAACAAGCCGGTCCTGGCAGCACAGGCCTGTAATTGCAGTTACTGGGAGAGTGAACGAGGCAAGAGGATGATGGGGAGGTCCAAGAGTTCAAGGCCAACATGAACCACTTAGAGAGACCCTGTTTCAAACAAGAGTAGTTTTAGCTCCATGTCATCGAGACCCAGGTTTGGATCCTTGGAACAGAGGGAAAAAAAACCCACATTGTTCTTGAAATCAAGTTAGCTTGACTAAAAATTTTGAAAAATAGAGATTCTTACCTCAATCCATATATCAAAATACACCTAAAATGCATCAGGGAGTTATATGTAAAATTACTGAAGAATAAGTCTTAGAGTATAGAGCAGGATATTATCATATGTTTGGGTGAAGTGGTGTATGGAGCAAAGAAAAGTACAAGGAATGCTTTTAAAGCTTCAACTATAATATTGATGATGACGATGATGGTGATGGTGGTGGTGGTGAGGATGAGGTAGCTAGTTTTGCCATCATAAGGATTACTTTACTAAAGTTTTCTATTTTCATTTTTAAACCTCTGCCTGCATACAAGCTGTTCTCCCACTTTGTTAAATAATTGATTAGTTAAGTGTAGAATGTCTGTTACACATAAGTTTTGTGTTGGGCAATATAAAGCCCCTGTGTATGGAATTCACGCTGGGGAAAAGAGAAGGCATGCATTGCAAATATTTGGTATGTCAGAATGTGTTAAGGGATTGGAATAGAGTAGGTTAGTAGAGTACGGAGTGATGGTGTGCAATGGTGGGACACTGTTCACTGGGAGAGTGTCTGGGGCACTTCTCCTGAGAAAAGGACATTTATTTACTTGATTGGATTTAAGTTTATTTTAACTGATATATAAAACATAACATTGTACATATTTATGGGGCTTTGTGTGACATTTTTAACACCTGTGCAATCCTTAAAACAGGTTGAACATCTATCTCATTTATTATTTCTTCATGCTAAAACATTCAAAATCCTTCTAGCTTTCTAAAAAAAAAAGCATCATAATCGTCCATAGTTACTTCCCTGTATAACAGCTCACCAGAACGTCTTACCTCTGTCTACCCATCATGAGCTACCAGTTCACCCATTCCTCCCCACCTATCTCTTTACTCTCTCCGCCTCTAGAAGCCATCATTCTGCTGTCTGCATTGAGATTTTCCATAAATCTGAGATCACCTGACATTTGTCTTTCTGAGCCTGCCTTATTTCACATAATGATTTCCAATTTGATACATGTGATCAGGAATGACAGAATTTCATTCTTTTGGATCCTTGTCTATGCACCAAGCTTTCTTTACTCATTGGTTGATAAGCATTCACATTGTCTGTTTCTTGGCCTTTGTGACTAGTGTTGTGATAGATGTGCAAGAGCAGTTACCTTTTCAACATACTGATTTCATTTCCTTCATTATATATAACCAGTAGGGGAATTGCTAGAGCCTTTGTTCTAGTTTGAATTTTCCGTGCACCTTTCATACTGTTTTCAGTAATGCTTGTCCTAAGTTACACTAGCACCCATAGTCTGCAAGGGTTCCTTGTTCTCCATATCCTCAGCAGCACTTGTCATCTTTTCTGTTTTTAATAATAGACATCCTTATTGGAATAAGGTCATATTTTGTTTTGATTTACATTTCCCTGTTTGTCAGTAATGTTCGATAATTTAATATGGCTGTTGGACATTTCTATGCCTTGCATTGAAAACTCTCTGTTTAGATCCATTGTTTATTTTAAGATAGTGTTTTGGGGGCATTTGGAGTTTCTTTTATATTATGGTGACATCCAAACAGAGACTCCAAAAGAAATATATTCAGTTATCCTCAGAAATGTGTTAGAAACACACAATGTGCCAGTGGTCTACATTTGAACACAGCAAGAAAGTAATGAATACTAGATACCAAAGTAAAGATGGAAGCTGTGTAAGGTGGAAGCACGAAAGACTTGAAGGTGTTGTGCAAGTTCTTGTTTAACTGAAGAATGAACCAGTCACCATTTATAGAGGCAAACGATGTGATGCTCTTTTTATGTTTTTGTTTTTGATGTGCAGTGGAGTATATCATGAGCTTGTTTTGTGTACATTCTCTTGGAATGTGTTTTATCATTCACTTTGGATCCCTTAGAATCTGGTCTAACCCAGCTCCTTTCAGCTTAATTCTTGTGGCTTGTTCTGTCCTCAACATAAGCACTTCCTTCTCCAAGTGTACCCCCATTTCTAATACCCCTTGCACACTGGGGCATAGAATCTAAGAATCCTGTGTTCTTCCTTCCTTTCTGATTAGAACAGAAGGTTAGAGAAGACAGTTCTATTTTTAATCAAAAAATACATTCTATTTTTATTTTGTGCACCCTAGCATCACATACTACTAGCTGCCAAGTGATATTCAACAAAACTAAAATGCAGGATGACTGGATAAATGGATGAAGGACACTGAATGAGGGTGATAATGGGAAGACTAAAGAAAGCACTTTCCAGATCTGAACGGTGGAGTGGATTGATGGACTTGGTGAGACTGAGGTGGTTAACAATTGCTGCAACGTGGAACACATGGCTGTGTTAGGATGGGAAATGGTGGGGAGTCAAGATCCTGGGAGGAGAAGGAGCTGGAGGAGCAGGGCTCTATGGTTGAGGATTGTGTCAGATCAATACTGGGCTGTGGGTAGAAGATTCCTTATGTCCCCATGGCATGTCTCCTTTGGTTCCCACTGAGAAATAGTTTTTTCCTATGCAACTTTAATTTTAATGGAAATCTCACCACCTGGTCTGCAGGTATTCCCTACATAGCTTGCTTGTGCTGCAGAACTTATTCATTTGCTTCTTTTATTTTGTGGGATTTTGCCATTAAATAATTAGAAGGGTCAGGCTGTCAAGATGTCTGATATCGGAGATCCAAGATGGCACCGACCATAGAGCAGTGCATCTGAGTAGTAGGTGAATGAGATTAGTCACTGTGGAGTGAATGTGAGGTCACCTAGCCTACAGAGAAACACAGACGGTGTCTGAATTCCCACAGCGAACATTGAGACTGGTCACCAGGTAAAACAGCCCATGCAGTTCCCGGGAACACAACCCTGAGATCAGCCAGCTCCATCACCGG
>CAJQZJ010033498.1:2695527-2708185 GCA_907164525.1 Lophiomys imhausi | reverse complement strand
GACTTTTAACAGTCCCTTGGGAGCTGTGAGCGTTCCGGGGGGGGGGGTCTAGCCCCTCCGGTTTTTGCACAGTGCCCAGTAACTCTGTGTTTTTTATGGCTCTTTTTTCCCCCGTTCAGGATGCGTCAGTGTAGGTCGCCGCCATCTTCGCTCCTCCGCTTTTCTTTATAAGAGTTGGTATTGGGCCTGGAGAGGTGGTTCAGCAGTCAAGAGCACTGACTGTTATTCCAAAGGACCCAGGTTCAAATCCCAACACCCACATGGTAGTTCACAACTTTCTCTAACTCCAAGATCTGATGACATCCTCACACAAATATACATGCAGGCAAAACACCAATGCACATAAAATGAAAAAAAGGAAGAATTTCTGTGGTCATGATGTCTTTTCACAATATCAGAACACTGACTCAGAGAGTTGGGGAGGAACAATGGCCAGAGAGACCAAGTATAAAAGCTGGTTGTAGACATCCAGGTGAAAACAAGACTCATAACTCACCATTTGCCTATGTAAAGGTGCCAAAGAAGCCAGAAATAAACAACAGGTTAAATGCGGGGAAGGAAGGATACAAGTAAAAACATGTGATTGAAGCAAGGACATACACAATAAAGACTTGTGATGTTCCAACCCCATTTATGGGTTATGTGGCTTGGAGAGCAATGAGCTGCAGGTGGAGGTGGGGGAGAGCTAGAACAGAATGTAAACAAGGAAACTTCAGGGTCAAAAGTGTAAGTATTGAAACTCCTGAGGCCAATGATAGGGTGAAAAGTTCTCACTAACTCATTTATGTAATTTGAAATAAATTCAGGGTGTAGACAACTGTGGCATTTTTAAGGATGTCACACAGAGGGAGGGCTTAAAGTACTCAAAATGAGAGCTACTTCAGAATACAAAGTGCCTTCACCTCAACTTTTAACATGGTAAAATAAAGTAAGGTAAAACTAACTACCATCTCTCTCCTTGGGTTGTACTACACTTACATAGCAAGTATGCTGATCAAAGACAGTGTTCAAAGAAAATTCTCCTACAACCTCCCCTAACCAGGGCTGGTCAGTGGTGACTTCCCTGGGAGAAAGGATAATTGGAAAGAAAGAGGTATTTTTTTTTTGGGGGGGGTGGAAAATCAGGACTTCAATTAAATGAGGAAAAACAATAATTTCATCTTAAGAGGAAGTAGTATGGAACAGAAAAGACATTTAAGTTTACAGATGTAACAAAATAGGCACAGTTGGAGACACAAAGTGTTTTCATTACACAACACCAAACCAAAGGCCAGGCCAGTGGAATGTCCTGTGGTAGGGTTTCTGTAAATTATCTCCTTTGGCCAAGTATTTGGAGTTGAATGGTTTTGGTCTCTGCCCAGTCTGGGCTGTGAAAGAAGATTTAGCCAGAGACACAGGCTCTGTTACAGGCACACTGTCAACTCTAGCAGGCCTGTACTAGCAATGCCTGGAAGCAGTGTGCTATCAGACCGTTGGAAACAGTTTTAATATTAGTCAATAGGAAACAAAAATTGAAACGAATCTGGCTGGTTGTGATGTAGTTACAGTAGATAAAATGAGTGTACGTCTTTAATTTGAGAATGAAAGCATGATTAAAGATGTGAGTCTCCACTTACGTGAGCTGAGGTAATAGACCAGGAAGGTACTCACAACAAGGACAACAGACGTTGCGAGAAGGGAAAGGTGTCCTGCTATATTTTACTCTTAGTTCGGTTGTCTTGTTGCTTTAATCCAGCTGGCTGTTTCTCTGCCAGAATGTGGGAGCACAGGACTCACAAGCATCTTCCATTTGGAGGCTTGCGGTAGAGGTGGTTTCTGTTCTGCCTTTGAAGGCAGGGAGGGCATAATTCAGCAGATGGGGACTGGGAGATTTTTCTTTCATGTTTCACATAAAGTATGAACTGAACTATGACGTTATCCAGCCACAATTCTTTGCAAAGGTCAGGTTGGCTGATTGTGCTTTCTTGCCTCAAAGTACTCTTGATCTAAAATAGATTATGTGAAAAAAAAATCTTCTGTTGGTCTCTCCATTATGAATTCTTTTCAAGTGCCTGTTTCAGTTCCTGGGTAACAAATATAACTTTGGCTGAGTAATTCCTTCCCAGCTGAAATCTATGCTCTGATTTTCTATGTCGACCCTGTGAATGTATTATTTGCAGGTTAATTCTTCCTTCAGTTGTTTGGGGTTTCTTATAGTTTATGTGTTTTCTCAAGTTTGTTCATTGCTTCCATTGTTTTTGTAGGAGCAGTGACTACAGAATAGGTTTTAATGTGATAGGATAGGAATATGAGTATGGCAAATAAAAGAAATCAATAAATCATTTTCATACTTTTCATTATAGAATATCAAATATATTTATTTTTCATAGGAGAGAGAGAGAGGAATGATGACAACCAGTATTTACCAAATTTCTCTAACTTATTCAGCACTGGTGAAAAGCTTGATAGTTCTTAGATATCCATTGCACATAGAGAAGAAACAAACAGAATTATAGTTGCACCCCCAAAGTGTCACCTTGTTAAGGGGCAAAATTCAACAATAGTTGAAATCACAAGGCATGGTTTAAAGCAGCATACAACTGAATATTTACCCCTAGATGTAATGTCACAGTGAGTCAGTGTTAGAGAAAGCACAGAGAAGGACCTAGCTATTTCCCTCTACATTAGAGAAATGTATGCAGTCGCTACTGGAAAGCTATGAGTGAGAACAAGGTGAGGGGTGAACGCGGGATACGTGTGTGGTCTGTTCTCTTTGTCTGGAGCATTTTCAACTACAGTAAGACATTTTCTTTCCATCAGCATGATATTCGTCTTTGATCCATCTTCATATAAGACAAATAAGAAGCAAGTAAGAGAGAAAGAGAGTAATACGGGGAGTCAGTGATTTGGTTCCTGCAGCCTTTCCCTTCAGTGTGGATCTCCAACACATCAGGAAAGTTTCCATTCAGCTCCTCGGGCCAAATAAGGTACCATTGCCTCTTTTTAGAGGTGGCTATCTTTCAGGGATCTGATTGTTTTTCCTCATATCCCATCTTGCTTCTCCTATTTCCTCACATTTCACGATGGGGGAAAAAAATCCTGTAGACAAATTTGAGGGTTAGTGGTAGACCAGTATGGGATAACGTCCAAATTATGTTTACATTTTAGGAGGAACTCTTACTTAAACTGAGAAGAAGGGCTAAGGAGAGGTTCTGAACAGTGAGGATAAAGACAATGTTGCCTACACAACTGGAGAGAGAAAACATTCTTGTGCTGATCAAACCATGCAGTTAAGGAAGCCAACTTACATTATGACAGAAGCAACTCAGACCACAAAACTGAACATGGACACTAAACTTAAAGGAGGCCAAGACCTCCCTTTTACTGAAAAGGAGGGAGGGGGAAGCCACCCTGTTCCCAGATGTCAGCTAATCCCTGGGCCCACTTACTGACTACTCAGCTCTTTCTAGAGGCTAGAATAAAAACATGGAACTGAAAATATGTTGGGTATTGTTAAAGTTCATTCCACTCACAAACCTAGAATGATTTCGCCTATGTCTTATCCAACTGAGTTGGCCTCAGTGAGAATTCTTAGCCAAGGATGGGAAGAAAAAAAGGTAAGCCCAAGGAAAGAAGAAAAATTGTCAATGTTGATAACGAGGAGAGTTGGGGGTCCCAGATGTCATCTACGTGACAGAAAAAAAAAAAAACATGAAAAAGTCAGATATAATGGGAGCCAGGAAGCAGTGGACAGCTCCAGGTGGAGACCAGGGCAGTAGCCACTGATGCAAAGGAGCACCTGGAAAGCTCTTTAAACTCCGGGGACCGTTGGTCTTATGGCACCGTTGCTGAGGGCTGAGTAACTGTTTCCCTACTACCATCTTGATGGGAAGGGAAACCTAGCTAAGCAAGCCACTGTGACCTGGTGGAGAATCATTTTGGTGACTTGGGTCTCCCTGTCTCCTCTAAAGTTTGACAGCTCTTTCTGGATCGGTCCCAGTCTGTGCTGTATTTGTGTGCCTCCATACCCAGCCAGTCGGGACTTCCCTGGCTTACATAACAAGGAATGGACAGTTTTCTCCCAAGTACAGCTATGTACCAGCTCCAGACTCTTAACAGGCTGCCCACTCTGGGTAGTGGTGAGAGTGAGGGGCCATTTCCCAGAAGTCCTCTCTTCAGAGGAAGAAGCCTATAGTAAGATTTGTGGCTCCTAGATGTTCCTTAGAGAAGTAAGGTTGCTCCTGAGACACACTGGACCAGGTAGACCTACCCTCACCCACCCCTGTTCCCCCAACACCCACCACACTTGTACATAGGCTGGACCTGCTCAGGTTTTCATTGCCCCTCACCTGTCCTTGTTGAAGATTCACCTTTCCTGCTTCAGCCTTTAAGACTCACTGCAGTGGGTCTACAATTAGGGGGCTTCCTCCAGCTTTTGAGATCTGCCAGAGATGGGATTCTCTGTGCCCACTGCTCCACTACTCTTGCAGCTGAACTTCCATATGCGGGCTCACTCTCCAGGCCAGCATCTCTAGGGCCTCCTCAATGTAACACTTGCTGACAATCCCTGCTGGCACCTGGAAGCCTTCATAGAGAGCAGAGCTATATGGATTGCAGTCTCCCTTGGGAGGCATTCTGCTGCCACTGAGGTCCCTACTTTCCCACTGGGATTTCTGCTCCACTGTTTATGTTGTTATTTTCATAGGCAGAAGCTGCCTCTCATTGGTTCCCCCCTCACTGGCTGCCAGCTCCAGTCTTGGAGTGGGGTAAGACAGGAGTCCTGCTGGAGAACCAAACATCTCAACATCAGCTTCTACCTTGGAAAGTTGCACATTTTCTTTTGAAAGACAAAGGTAAACTTGACGCCCTTCCTTATAATTTACCTCAGGGTTGTAGAAAGTAACATTGTGCAAAGAAGCCATTTTAAAAAAATTACTTTTGAAACCTCCAAGAAAAAGTTGCAAAAAACATCAAACTTACTGTTTTATTTAGATTCTGATAAACTAAAGTTGAAGAAAAAAATGATAATCTTTTGCTACGTTCAGTGTGGCTCCAGGCACAGACTTGACTGAGATGGCAAGAGAATAATGAAAATTGCAGACAAACAGACAAGCAGACATACAGACACACAGGCAGGCACACAGCCAAGATAGGATCAGGTGGCCTGGGCTCTCAGGTGTAGAAGGCACAGGGCCACAGCAAGTAGCTCAGCATGTTTTTATTATTTCAGTCGAACAGGAAGTGGGGCTATTGCATACGGCTGAGCAGGGTGTGGGGTCATTTCATACAGATAAACAAGGAGGCGGAGATTTATGTGTATAGCTGGATCAAGGGCAGATTAAGCTGCTCTCAGTGGAGCTGTCTCTATAGGGGAGCAATCTTTAAGGCCCGTAAATATTCAGAGGGGAAAGCTAAGGTTGGACATTGTATGCAGACATTGTCAACATTTGTACACAGAAGGCTTTGCCATCCCTATGAAACTTAGTCCCCTGATGGAGGAGGGGACTTTGTCATTCTCCCATGGGCCTGAGGGTGTGGTCCTTGACAAATAGGGCTCAGGTCACCACCACAGGTTCACTTAGGACTTCACACTCAGGCCTTTCTCTGCACACCACAATATTTCTCTTACTGCTTCACACTACAGCAGATGCCCTAGGGTCTTGTCTGAGAGCAGCGCATAGAAGCATAGAATCTCCTCTTTAAGCTACATTGGATGCCTAACAACTGGCAGGAGGTGCTCCACTGCTGTTTCAGAATATTTCTGTGTCATTTCTTACCTTCATGTTTCTTCTCTCTGTGCCTGGACACATCCAAAGACCAGCTGGTCTTTCGCAGCATCCCTGGAAGACCCTTGCTGCACCTCCTCTCTGGTTATGTCTTTAAAGTCAGACTGACAGAGAAGGGAAAGAAGGAAGGAGATTTTGTGACTCCATAGCTATTGCTGTTCTTGGCAGCGGGCTACCAGAAAGCTAGTACTACTTAAAGCTTAAACACTACAGCACATTATACCCAAGAGCAATCTAAACACAAAGGCTGAAGTAGACTATGTGCCATTACAAGGTGACTCATCCCGAATGATAAATATAGAGTGTCTCCCACACACTAAAACAGATGTGTCGGGCATGTCACCTGTAGACGGAGCTTTGCAAAAGCTTCAGAGCAGCAGACATTTGCTTCCTAAAATAATCCTTCACATTTTCACAGCGTTTTCTTCCAGACTATTTGGTATTTGGTCTAGGGCATGGAGAATTTCCCCAAAAGTGGTATGAGACTCTGCTAGAAGACGACGGTCCACCAAGTTCATGGCCAGAAACAATCACCATGTGGCTCAAGCTCGACCTCCCCTCCATGGGATCAAAGTCCTGTGTGTGTCCAGAGTCTCTCAAGACTGTCACCAGTTAGCAGCATGTATCAGGTGATTATTAAGGTTACTTTCCTTATCAATGAAGACATTGTAATGAATGCCCCAAACAAAATTGTTCAGGGGCTCTACCACAGTGAAAGAATGTCAAAAATAGAAGTAAATACAAACTTGTACATTATCATTCTCTCTCTCTCTATATATATATATATATAGAGAGAGAGAGAGAAATAGATAGAATATATATATATATATATATTAAAGTTAAGTCTTTCTAGTAGTCAACACACTTCTGACTGCTCAAGCTTAGTTGGGGTTTTAAGGTAATTTTAAAGAAGCTGGCTTCTTTCCAAGATGCTCCACATCTGGACTGGCTGCCACAATTAAGCTGTGATTGGACATTCCCCACATCAGCTAGTAGGCCCAGATCGAGTATTACAAAGCGAAACACACCCACTTTAATCAGCTGTCTCAGAGGTGAGCTCTTCCCCAAGAACAGCAGGAGACTCAAGCCAGCTTTGACTGAACAAGGGGAACTCAGAGCAGCTGAGTCTGAGCCTGCAGATGTATCAGAATTCTGCTGCAAGTGCTCACTGCCAAGTATGCACCATGAAATCCCATCAGGCTTTGTGGCAGCCCATCCAAACTAGGAAGCAAAGGTGCCTTGTAAACTTCTCCTTCAAAAGCTGCAAGACAATTTGCTCAATCATGTTTGTATTTGGCTGGTGCCTCACATTTTCCTTTATGATATCAATAGACGTACATTGGTTTATTTATGAATTTCATATATGCATATACGTATATGTAATATATAATGTCATATATATAATGTGTATATTATACATAATGTGTGTATATTATAACTACATATATATAATAAACAGAGCCCAGGACATTTAAACAAATGGGATAAAATGAAATGAACATGTTTAAAGTTCTACTAATCATAGTGGCTTTGTATATTGAATAATCAGGGAAACTATATTAGGACAGGAATCACTGTTAACTAAGGTAAGCATAAATGTGTTATTTTAAATAGGTTTTCTGATGTTTTCACTAGTTTTGTAGATGGTTATGGGTTGTCCCTCTCTTACTGATTTGGAGAACAACTCTCACTTGGAGATGAGCATGCGGGCCAAGCACTTTCTTGTAGTTCTCCAACACCTGAACTATTTTATCTTCAATCTAAGTTTGCATCACAGGAATATTTTTAAAAGGCTTTTGTATTTTGTAAAGATTAGTAAAATGCAGGTAGTCATTCAGCTCATTTAATCACACATATGTTACATTAAGTACGCAGCAATATATATATGAGTTTTAAAGAGAAAACTTTTTATTTATATATTTAAAGGTGATAGGAATTGGATTTAGAGCCTCAGACTTCCCAGGCAGGCACTATACCACCAAGCCATACCCTCGGTCCTTAGCAAGGCAGTCGAACTCTCCAGCTCCCTGTCTCCTCTGTACTCTACACCTTATGGATGTAGTAAGTGACCATCTGATATGGCTCTGACATGACAGCATAGTCTCATTCCATAACAACTAATTAGTAGTTCTTCAACATTCACAGGGTGAGAAGGCAAGCCATAGAGAGGGAGAAAATGTTTGACATTGGTATATAAGCAAGACTGGTAGAAAGAATTCATATTAATCACGGCTAGGGGTATAGCTCAGGGATTTTCTAGCATACGTGAGTTCATTCTTTAGTACAGAAAAGAAAGAAAGATATTCATTTTTATTGAGGAAAAAAAACCCTTTCTTTTCATTCAATATATTCTCATGTTTTCCCCTCCTCCACCTTCTCCCAAATCTTCCCCATCTCCTTACCCACCCACCTCCACGTCCTTCTCCCCCAACTCCAGAAAAAAAAAAACAAAACAAACAGCAAGAAACAAGAAATATATGCACACACAAACACACAAAAACAGAAACCAAAATGCCCAAACAAAGTAATATAAGACAAAAAGTCTCCAAAAAACAGCATTGAGTTTTTTTTGTTTTGTTGTGTTGGCCATCTAAATTTTGGGCGCGTGGCCCACCCTTAAGTGCAGATAACATACCTACCTAGTCAGACTCCACTGGAAAAAACTAAATTTTCCTTTGCCAGCAGGTATTAATTACAGATAACTTCTTGGGTATGGGAGGAAGCCTGTGTCTACTTCCCCCTTTTAGCTCTGGGACACTCTCTGGCTTGAACTGATGCAGGCCCTGTACATGCTGTCACAGGCTCTGTGAGTTCATATGTGTGTCAGTCCCGCTGTATCTGCAAGATATTTGTTCCCTCTGGCTCTTACAGTCTTTCAGCCTCCTCTTCTGCTTATCTTCCCGAGCCCTGGGAGGAGAGGATGATGATGGTATCTTGTTCAGGACTGAAAGCTCCAAAGTCTCTCACCCTTTGTATAGACATTGTCCAGTTGTGGGTCTCTCTGTTAGTTCCCGTCTACTGCAAGAAGATTCTTGAACGATGATGGCTGATAGTGGCGCTGATCTGTGAGTATAGTAGTATGTCCTTCAGGAGTCATTTTTATTGCCTTGCTTTTTTTAGTAGAATAATAGTATTAGGTTTTTCCTTAGGCCCATTGTCTATCTAGCATCAGCTTCTTGGCCACCTTATCAGTGTCAGGCATGGAACCATGAGGTTCCATTGCATGGAGTGGGTCTTAAATTCAAGCAAAAAATTATTGGTTTTTCTGATAACATCTGTGCCCAGCACCTATATTAAGTGGCTCACAACTACATGTAACTCCAGATCTAGGGGATCCAATGCCCTCTTCTGGCTTCCAAGTACAGATACATAATATGTGTTTGCGTGTAATTAAAACTTTTTTTTTAATCTTGAAAAAAACATTCATACTATGGCTGTTGAGAGTATAAGCTGGTAAACCACTTGGGAAAACTATTCAGCACTACCTACTATATACTATATATTAACATATATATGCTATATATGAGTATATATACATATACATATATATATATACATACATACATACATACTTCCAATAGCTCAGGAAGCCCACTCTTAGGTTTCATCCCAAAGAAATATTGATAGATAAAACTGTTCAGAGTGTCACTGTGTAGGAAAAGCAAAATTTGGTAAGAACAAAATAATCTCAATATGTGTCAATAATATGTATGTACTTTCATACAACAGAGCAATATACAATATTGAAAATGAATGAACTTCAACTATATACAAATAAGGGATTAGGAGCTAGGCAGATTCCCAGAAAGGCAGACAGACAGAAAGAGGAGCAATGGCTAGGTAAAAAAGATGAAAAAACTTCCAAGATGGCGTCTTCTTCCTCACCCCACCTTACCTGAGATAACAGCCTGGCAGTTTAAAACCAAGGCCTTGTGGGCTTTTTCTCCCACTAGTAGGGCACCTGCTGATAGATCAGTACAAGACCAACCAGGGAAGGACATCTTTAACACACAGCTGTGGGCCAACCTGTCATCTGTCATTCTTTAAAGTGACCAGCCTTAAATTACGAGAAGACTCTTTTTAAAAAATAACTTATTTACTTTACATCCAGATCTATTTCAGCCTTCCCTCCTCCCTCCTCTCCTCTCAGTCCTTCCCTCTTCTGTCCCTTCCCCCAACATTGTCCAGTCCTCCCTTTCTCCTCAGAAAAGAGAAGGCCTCCCATGATTCTCTTCAGAGACCTAAAAAAATCCCACCTCTGCTCAGCAGCCAGTTTTCCCTGTGTGCTGCTTCATGCTCGCCTGTGTTCCTTCAATCACAATAAGCAGTTTTTCTTCCTCCGCCGATTCTGTCTTCTCCTGTTCGCAGTGTTCTAGATTCTTCCACTGCCTGGAACTGTAGGGACAGGACAGTTCCTGCCTTTTGACTCTACCTCACAGAGAAAGAGAACCCAATCAAAACTCTTAGATGGTAATACGAGGAGAGTGAGAAATCTCATAACTATACTGATGAGTTGGAAATTGCCAGATTTAGTAAAACAAACAACTACAACAAAAACCCTTAACCAATTCCATTTACATGCACCAAATTCTGAAAGAAAAAAATACTAGTATATAGAATTAGAAGTCGAAGTAGTGGCTTCTTGTTGTGGGTAGGAGGGGGTCTTCCATGGGGACAAAAAATTTTGTTTTTGATCTGTGTTAGTTATATAGGTTTCTGTCTTTGTGAAGCTTAATCTGTACCTTTCATTTGTATGCTTTCAGAATATATGTCATATATGTCACAAACTAAAAAAAATGAGTAAAGTTTAATATACATTATTCATTTTATAGATTAGTATAAATGAAGGTGTCGCCACCCTGCTGCATGATTTGAGGAGTAGCTGGGGAATATGAACAACCTTTTAGACAACACTAGTCTGGACTGAGAAAATAAGTAGAATAGACTTCTGATAACTTCCAGATAACTGTTCCAAAGAGTGTAAAAATTCCAGTCCTAGAGAAAACAAATGCAGATCCAGAGAATATAAAAATATATGTCTCTATGGATCAGAGAATATAACCATGCTGATTAGTTTAGATCAGTTTAGGGATGTTGGGAAAGGGGACAAAATGAACATTTTTTGTCTTTCTATTCCAATCCTACTCTAATCTCAACACTGGCTAATCAGAAATGCTGTCATTTTAATTAACCCTTTCCTTCTTTGTTCTAGCTAAGCAAAATCAGCCATGCATTGTTCTCAAGATATGTACAAAATATGTAACATATTACATATAAATCAGTGTGTGCCTCTCTGAGAATCCCACACAATAACTGAAATTCTTTACATGCCTCAATCTAAAGACATTTTTTAAAAAGCCTTTCCTGTTCCTTTCTGCTGTTTTAATCACTGAACCAAAAATTTTAGATTATTTTCTGACCTTTGTTGACACTGTCATCAATTCATATTAATATTAGTATTTATTAGTATTATCAAAACACTTTTGTTTTGTCCCAGATATTCTGTTACCACTTGATAATCTTTTTTTTTTTTCAGTTTCCTGGACTTTACTTTTTTATATACTTTATTTTTTTATTTCTTCAAGTTACATCTCAGTCACAATCCCTTCCCTACACCCCCTTCCTGTCCCACCCTTCCACCCTCTTCCCCCCAACAGCTCCCCCTTTCAGTCCAACAAATGGTTCCTTCTCTTATAACAGTAAATACTATACAAAACAACAGAAATAAATAGGCCACATTTATGAGAGTTAAATGGCCCAGCATACATTCCCAATGTCCAGTTCATACATATTTGGCCCCTGACTTTAACATTCTACCATCTAACCATCTCCATGAGTTTAAAGTTCTATATCTGACTCAGCTTTCATACTAGCTTGCATCACAGTTTTAAAAACATCTTCTTAGATCCAGAACACCCTCTTGATTCCTAAACAACTCAAAATTTAACTATAAGACTCTTGCTATCTATTTTTCAACCATCTCAGAGACCTGAGAGGGATACATATATCTGATTTGTAGGAAGTGCAGGGCCTGCAGCTTCCAAAACTAAAAAATGACATACCAGTGGCTGCCTGGACAGTTCCCGTTTTCTCTCCATACGTTACAGCATCAATCTTCAGCCTTTTGGTCCCGTTTCTCTCACAGACATTGATTGTAGAGCAGGAATTATGAAGGACTTACCTACCCTGTCTTGGCAGAGCTAGGCTGTCGACTTCCCTGCTACCAAGTTTTGTCCTTTTTGGACAGCATTCTGTCTACAGTTGAAGCAAGGGGTTTTTCATGCCAAGAGATAGGCTTGCCACTAATTCAACCATCTCACACTGGAGATTCTTCGATGCTCATCTTCTACTTGGAGTGGAATAGGGGGTGCTGTCAGGAGCTGATATGTCTCGATATCAAAAAAATCTTAATTTAAGACCACATCTTTGAATGCCATATTCTGAAGATCTCTTGGGGTTTTTGAAGATGCCCTATCTATCTCTTGCATTTAGATAAGCAAATGTTGCTTGTCTCTTAACAACTTGATTTCTGAGTAGCTTAGAGAATATCTGCGATAGACTGTCATAGTAGCTAACAAAATGACACGCTTGCATGACTAGGAGTTTGTATTTCTTAACTATCGTAAACGGTTTAAGACGGTTGGTGTCAAGAGGCCAGAGCTTCACATTTCATTTTTAAGTATCACTAGGTACAATACCTTTAAGAAGTGTTACCTTTAATTTTGTATCAATATACAAAGATCAATACCAATGTGGCCAAATATACTCTTAATTTTGAGTCAATATACAAAGACCACTTGATAATCTAACTGTAAGTAATATAATATATATATATCATACACATTTACACACACACACACACACACACACACACACACACACACACACACACA
>CAJQZJ010033498.1:2677236-2695517 GCA_907164525.1 Lophiomys imhausi | reverse complement strand
ACACACACACACACACACACACACACACACACACACACACACACACACATATATCCCTGATTCTAAAGTCCTATATATTGCTCCAGCTTTGTGGGATGTTTAATTTTACATGTTTCTTTATAAAACAGCAATCTAGATATCAGGCATCATTTTCTAAGGAGAGTTTGTATAGTAAGAGGAAAGCCTAATAAAATGTAGCTTCTTTTTTAATGAAACCAAAGCATTTGTCCGAAATATGAAGCTAATCCACAGCAAGCTTTTCAGTTGCCCTCCTACTTCTTCCTCAATATTGACAGCGGGTTTGGTCTTTGAAGTATGTTATTTAGTAACAGTCTCAACCTGGTCAGCTCAATGGCTCCCCTTAAGACTCTTTTTCCCCCTAAAACTAGATTCTAGTTTGGATTATTTATACATTATAGGTGCAAGGAGATTAGAAAATCCTAGCCACTCTCATAGTTAAATTTTGAACTATTTAGGAATCAAGAGGGTGTTATAGATCTAAGAAGATACTCTTAAAAGTGTGTTGCAAGATAGTATGAATGTTGAGTCACATATAGACCTTTAAACTCATGGAGATGGTTAGATAGTAGAATGTTAAAGTCAGGGGCCAAATAGGTATAAACTGGACATTGGGAAGGTATACTGGGCCAATTTACTCTCATAAATGTGGCATATTTATATCTATTGTTTTGTATAATACTTACTGTTATAAGAGAAGGAACCATCTGTTGGACTGAAAGGGGAAACTTCTGGGGGGAAGAGGGTGGAAGGGCGGGATAGGAAGGGGGAATAGGGAGGGGTTTGTTACTGAGATGTAACTTGAAGAAAAAAAAATAAAGTATTTAAAAAAAAAAAAACTAACCATCCCTATACAAAAAAGAACCCTTAAGCTGGAGAGATGGCTCAGAGGTTAAGAGCACTGGCTGCTCTTCCAGAAAAAAAAAAGAAAATCCTAGCCATTAGTTACCAAGTTTTGTACCCCACCAGACATCATGTCTTTTTTTAAATGACTAAATTATAATTGAAACTTAAAACACACCTGTAGATTCCAAGATCACACCTCAGTGATTTATGATTTGATAGTGTGCATGCTTTAATTACAGTGATGTTATCACTGTTGTGGAATAATGTCATGAGTTAAGAAGACTGTTAAGCACTCAGGAGTTTTCCAGACAAGATCACATGACATTGAAACAATAAGACTGGTATTTCTTTCTTGCATATTATGATCTGACTGCCAAATAAATCAGAGATGGCAATTTGGACTCATTCATTCACAGCCTCCACCCAGTACACCCCCTCTCCTTCAACATTTGCTATGTGCCTATCATGTGCCGGACACCATCAGGATGTGGGTCTACCAAGTGGCTTAAATGGAATACTGTCTCAGGCCTTAAAGAGCTCGAAGTCTGTTGAGGGAGACAGACATGTAAACAAATAATTGCAATGCCATTTGAGAAGGGCTTCAGAATGGAGAAATATACTGTTAACAGAGATGCCAGCAAAGATGAAGGCAGGGATAATCCTGCTTCAGTGGGAACATGGGGGTGGGCAAGAGGGTACTCAAAGGAGGCTACAAAGAAATAGGTTTGAGTTTGAGGGTAAATCCAAGTGCTTGCAAAATTCTGAACATAACCATTAGGACATTTGAGAAATAGTGGGCCAAGAGTAGCATAGTTTGTGTATATATTTGCAAGAAACCTTTCTTCTCTTAAGGTCCCACATTCCCAGGTGTGACTGTCCACTGTGGCATGGGCCCAGTCTCCCATCAAAGATCACACACTTGCAACAAAGCCATAATGGGAAGCATAGAGCAGTCTTCCTTCCACATTTTCTGTGTGGCAAACCATGTCTATTACAGTGCTGAACTGAGCCAATGGTCCAGAACTCTTCTTCCAAGATTTATAACCACCTCTAATCCCAATGGAAATGGGCAAATAAAAATGTAATTATCATATCCCCAAGAAGAAAGCTGCAGACACAAACCTAAAAGGGTCACACTCATTCTTTGTACCTAATTTATTCTCATAATGTTGGGCTTTCCCAGGCTTTTCAGGTCCTAGAAGTCTTTTAACACAGAGAAAAGGCCACAAGGATTCATATTTTGCCAGTTTTCACATTACCTTATTGCTATTGTCACCAACCAGAGATTCTCATCACATTTTCTCTTCCTGTTAAAAAGGTAATTTCAAATTTCTCCCTAGCCACTCCTGACTGCCATTGTCTTAAGGAGGCAGAGCACATTTATTCATGTACCAAAGCCACCAAGGACACAGAAGTTAATCAACATTTAACAGTTCATGCTAAAAGAAATGCAGGGAAACTTAACATGTTTGAGTGTGTGATTGTCACAAATTCAAACGGAGTTTTAATAGATCAAGCAGCCAATGATATTTTCTAAGGGTCAATTTTATGTTGGGAACTGTAACAGCTCTGTTAGGAAGTCCATGGTAGCACGCATAGCCAAGGATGTGAAGTTTCTGATGTGGACTATGCTTAAGAGAACATGAAATAAAGGGAGTCTCTCAAGACTAAGGGTCTGAGCATGTGGCTCCCATCAATTAATGGAAACACAAATCTAGCCAGATTCACCACTTGAATTCAGCTTGTACATAACCTCTGAGAACTTAAATATATCACTGCCCATTTCCTCTGGTCTCACCCACCCCTCAGTCTGATCTTACCTTCACAAAAGAGGCTAGATTTAATTTGCACATTTTTGTCATTTTAATGAAATCCAGGGTATGACTATTAAAGCTTTCAGGTCATATATGGCCTGGGTAGAAATATTGAAAACAGGCCCCCAACAACCAGAAGTGGGGAGTAGAGGGAGAAAGGGTGCGAGCGATGGTAGTTCAGAGAGGCAGGTGAAATCTTGTTATAATTAAGCTTGTTAAAGTCCCAGTTTCACTTCAGTAAAACAGCACGGGGCTCCAGCTGGAGGCCAGCTGCTCCCCAGACCTTTTCCACACCAAGAAAAAAACTGCTCCATGACAGAATAAAGTAAGGCCTTATAGGTTTGTTTTAGCAAACCTATTTTATGTAGGCAAATTAAGCAGTGCCAGATACTAAATTATCTCAATATTCAAAAGAAAGGCTTCCTCAGTCAGCGAATATAATACCTAGATCATTTTATAAATGTCTTAATCTACTCAAATGCACCAATATGGCCAGAACATATGGCAAGATTTACACAGCTCATTTGTGGAGAACTTGGATGTAATTCAAGGCAGATAACCTTTAAGAAGCTTCAGTCCCTTGGATTAAGCAATTTTACCAGAATGTGCCTGACTTCTCAAAGTTCTGTGCTAGGATGGAGAAAAGGAACAAAGAACTGTAGGAAGACATTACAAAATTTATGAATGGAAAATGTTCAGAAATTGATTTTTAGCAAGATTCCAGGATTGCAACATGCTTGGACCAAGAAAACAAATAACCTTTTCTATGTTGTGGGAGACTCCTATAAATTTGCATTTTTATTGCTATTTTGACCTGTGAGTTGGCTCTCTAGAGATAACAAATGGTTCACAGACTTGTTTCATGAATCTTGATAGATGAGCTAAAGATAGAACTGACTGGAATCTCAGGCTAGAAAGTAGATAGTGAGGGGGAAAATGCAACCAAGAAGGTAACAGCTTGGGATCATTTATTTACTCTTTTGCATTGGTCTCACAAGACCACCAACTCACTAGAGAGTCTTTATATTTCTAAATACAGGGCATAGTTTTAAGTCAAAATAACTATTATTTGGCTAAAATGTTTAAGGACGTAATAAAGAAGATGTGGAAATTGGCTAGAAGAAAGAGTTACGGTGAGGAACATCCTTCCCTGTGATCCCTTAGGGTGAGCCAGGAAAAAAAACCATAAGTAAATACTGGACACCTACCTTCCCTGACCCAGACAGTGGGAATGAAAAGGAGGAGGGGCTGCTGTCCTTATATGGCTTACAAATCAGCAGGAAGACCATTGCCACACATTATGCATGACAGATACAGGGATGAGAGCAAGGAAGACAGCCTGAGGTACTTCAGAGGGCTGGTGACCTGGAAGCCGGGTGGTAACTGGCCAGCGCAGGTTTCTGAAAGGCATTACTCACATGATGAAATGTGAAGATCCCCCAGGAGTTAGGAAACTACAGTGAGCAGAATATTGAAGGCAGAAGCCAGAAGGATGGCAAAACTGAGGTTGGGAGAGATGCTCCATGTGAGTAACAGATTGCAAAATGAAAATGGTAAGATCCAAGAAGGAAAGAAGAGCCAGGTCGTGGAAAGACTTGCAAGCTTGTGAGCAACACATCCTATGAATCCATCAGTCATAGAAAGATATGGCCCCAGCTTGAGACTCACAAGTTGTAAGACATTCACATAGCCGTGCGTGCCTTGGCTTCCCAACTGACAAAACCCGTCTTGCATCAAATACTCCACACTGTTGTTTTAGGGAAAAGATGAGATGAGGATTCTACAGATGTAATTGGATTACGAATTTACAGGCATGGTTACAGTAAGGCAAACAGAGTCCAGTTTACAGAGGGAAAAGTGCAAGTACACAAGAAGTTTGATTTAGTGATGTCTTTCGGGGATACAGGGGAAATGTCTTTTAAGGGAGCTAACTCTTGTTTCAACATTCACATTTATCTTCTCTTCAGATCTCTCCTCATTACAGTAGCCAGTCGTGGGATGTGCGATTCTGTGCTATTCTTCTGGAGGTTCTGGCTCATTGCCCTCTTTTTTGTTTCCCATGTAAGAGTCCTTTTACTCATGTGTGGCCACCACAGGATGGCAGGTACCTGAGAGACAAGGAAAGCCTCGTAGAAAGGGCAAAGCTCATGAAAAGCTCCCCAGTCAATTTTCACATGATTTTATGGGATCTCAGTTTTCATCACCTAATAAGGGTTTTCGTGCTGGGGGTTAAACTTTTCCAATGCAGTTGAAAAGAAATTAATCTGTTTCTTGAAGTCTTATTCTATCAAAAGCAATGCATGTCCTCACTAGAGACTGTGGCAGTTATACCCACATAAAGAAATGTGTTAAAGTTTTATTTTAAATAAATCTTGTGTTTGTAAACGCTCTGAAAAATAGCTACAGATCCTAAAAGACGTCTTAAGCATCTTCCCCTCAATACAAGAAGATAAACTCCTCAAGGCAGCCCATCTGGCCTTGGTGAGGACCGCTGACATCAAGACCTTCTGCACAAAGTGGGTGGTTTTGACCTTGGAATGTACAAGCACATTTTTCTAATGTGCTCATAATAGGATAAAAATGTATTAGTCTTTCTTCAATAATTCAATTTAAGTGTTTTTTTTTAATCAGTAAGTTGGAAGCAAATCTAGGGCTTACCTTAATTTCATTAAGCCTGTCGAGTTACATATTCTATTCTTTAACTTTAATTTAATTAAGAAAGTATAAAGCTACAAAGCGATGTAATTCCTGTCCTCAATTAGCTTGAAATCAAATGTTCCGAGTCCCCTGCAACCCTGTAATTATAACAGGCACTTGGAAGCTGCTTGGCTAAAAAGCATTGATTCCTCACTTGGGCCTTCAAAGAAATTAAATGGAAAGTCTGGCGCCTCACCTTTGCTTTGCACCTGTCTCCTTTACCGTGAGACAGCGCTTGCTGCTGCACATGGGCACGCTGATTATGTGACGAATGTCTTTCTAGAATCCAGTCACACCTAAGCTACCTCCTTTCCCTTCTGGACAGAAGGCGCAAAAAGATCAGAGGCATGGAAGCATCTTTCTGTCAGCTCTTTATAATGTCCTGTTCCAGATATTGGGACCCTCCCCACCCCAGGCACACAAAGGTCAAAATACGCAGTCACCTTGGATTCCAGGAACAGAAGAGCCCTGGGACGCCCCCACCCTGGGCTGAGGGCAATTATCTGTGGTGGTGAGGCAGCACCATGGACACGTGGGCATCACCTGAGAATCAGCAGCTTTTTATCTTAAGCAATATGAAGATGGACCAGCTTGAAGAACTAGAGCTGAAGCACTGCTTAAACAGTTCAGGCCCTAACCAAGACTGCTTAATGATGTATAACTTTTGGGCCTGCCCCAATTCTTCTATTTCGATCTAAGGCCCACATCAATACCTCAAGGATTGGCCCGGAGTTACTGGAGCCTTTTATCAGCTTTCTTCTCAACGTGCATTTAGTAACTCTCCTGTCCGCTTCTTCACTGTTTCTCTTTAAAATTAGCATGTAGAGGTGATGGCTGAATGAAGCCTGTGAATCCACTAGATCCAAGGATTTTCCCTAAAGCACTTGTTACATAATGAAAGCAATATGATTTTATGTAGCTACAGGTAATGGTTAAAACGGTGACATCATATGAAGTCCAAATGTCACATGTGCTAATTGGAAGGCATACGAAACAGGAAATATCATTTGATTAGATGGAAAACAGGGAGCTTGAGATATGTTGAAGGTAGGAGGCCTGGAAATAGTTAGTACTGGCTATTCTATCAGGTCAGAATCGGGATAGCTACTGGAAAACCAAAATAAGATATAAGTGGCCTAAGAGAAAAGTTTATAATAACATTAAAGGATGGTCTGAGCAACCTCTAGCTTTCTTCTCCATGAATTTGGAAAGGGAGAGAGGAAGCTGCAGCCAAGTCTGGAAGTGCGTGGCATTGCCCTCTCGCCATTCTATCAGCCCAGGTGCCCAGATCAGAAATGAATACAAGAACCTTAGGAAAGTGACTTAGGGAGGTTGAAGAGATATGACACTAGTAACAGTACCAGTCTCTAGGCACTAGGGAAGGCTGAGACAATGCCAGAGAAGTAGAAAAGAAAAAAGGCATAGAGACAAAGGTAGAGGGGGGTGGGGGGGGGAGAGGTGTAAGGGCATATGTGGAAAAACTGCAGACATGAAATTGGCTTGGGTACTCTGCTCTCTCAGCCACCTTCTCCTCTATCTAGTGACCCCAAATATAGACATTCCTTCCAGCTTTGAATTCTCTAGTTTGATCCCTTGAGATGTACCTCCCTCCCCCCAAAAGATGTATCCCAAATAATAGTTGTGTTTCAAAGTTCAGGCAAGAAATTTCAATCCTGAACATGTCTTGTTAAAATATAAATATTTAGTGCATTTCAGAGGTCAAGAAACCATGTCATTCCCTAAGACCTGGTTAATATAAGCAGAACCTCCAAATCTTTCCATCTTGCCAAAAGTCTCCTCTTTGGATTTCTGTGAAGTGTGTGTGGGGGCTGGGGAGTTGTGTCGTGATACCTGGATTCCTCTGAATTCTTGTTTTCTACTCAATGACTTGTAGCTTCCCTTTATTTTTGCCCTAAGCCAGGGCTAAATCAGCCTTTTAATCTGACTTTCATAAAAGACAGATATACTCGTAAGTGAGTTAACAGGAAACAGTTTCAGAAGGCTTCCTCACTACCAGCTGGAAATGACCAAAGATTTGGTGGGAGGGATTTCTGTTGCAGAAATGTGCTCAAGTTAAACTGAGTGTCAGACCTCTTTTTGGCCATTTTATGACATATCTTCTCTTATTTTGTCCCTCCCCTGTCTATTTTTCTGCTACACAATTATGTCTGTGAGATATGCTTGGCCAGAAGGCTGAAGATGATGCTCCAAAGGTATGGAGAGATATTTGGGACTGTCTAGGCATCAAACTGTCATTTTTTCTTTTTGGAAGCTGCTCTTCTGTGCTTCCTATTTACTCAAATAATAACTTTATCCCTTCTTAAGTCTTTGATGGGGTTGAAGACATAATAGCTATAAAATTAGGAAATATAGGATATGATAAAAAATTGTTTAGGTTCAGGACTTTAGACACACCAAGATAGATGATTTTTTTCTTCTTCAAGATTGCCTGATAGAAATAGGCTAAACATTATGTATGTACCTTTTATCCTTTTTATTAGACAAAAGGAAGGAAATGATGGGGTGGTGTTAAGCATTCTAAATGTTAATTGGTCCTGTTTGCTGTCTGTTACTTAATTGACTCTTATTGGTTAAATAAATACTGAGGCCTCGAGATTGGGCAAAGACAGAGATAGGTGGGACTAAGGTTCATGGGCTTTTTTAGAGATACAGAGCATTTTAGGAAGAAGAAGGCTGGAGAAAACAGGAGGACACACCATAGGGTAGATTAAAGAAGATCCTTCCATGTGGCCTGAAACATCAGCTTAGTGTGGAGAATAATAGTCCAAAGGGACATATGTGTATAAGGGGTTATATTTGGGTAATAGAGTTATGAGCTAGCTTAGGTAGGCTAGGATTGTACAACCCAGGCCTAGGCTTGTTAAGATCCACCTGGTGTCTGTGTATATTCATTTATAGTGGCAGGTTAAGGATTAACACTGCCGACCAATTAAATATAATATAAATACTGGATAAGCAATTTGATTAGCTATTTTTTCAACACCCTGGTTCTTTAGAGACATAACAGAAACAACCTTAACACTAACAAAGATTAAAGAAAAGCTACAGTTCTGTCTCAAGTATCCAAGAAAGGGGTTACTGGGAAATTGGAGAGGTAATAAGATAATATCTGAAAAAGGGAAGGAAAGTGATTTGCTATATATAATTTTTCTTAAATTGCTAGTATTTTTTCAACTACCCAAAATTTGTCACTTACAAATGAATATTAAGGATCCCAAACTCCTTGAATACAAAATGTTTCAGTCTCCTCTTTGATGCATCTTGCAGCAACCTTCTTCCACTCATTTGCTTAAGTGCACTCCTTCAGTCTAGAACATTTTTACCCATGTCTTCACATTCCCAGTATTCCTGGGTCCTTGGGAGTCTTAGCTTCAAGTATCACAGCTCAGGACGATGCCTCTTCCCTGACAATTCTATGCACAATATTTCATTCTTTGTCCACTTATCACATTGTCCTGCTATTTTCTTCATAGCTTTCATCAGTCTCTCATTGTGTGTTTCTTATTTATTAATTTTGATCTCACATCTATGAAGTAGGATCTTGATAGTGCATCTTCCTTTAACTTCTGTTCCACCACTGGTAGCTAATAAATATCTATGAGCATGAACATGGTCATTGATCTCCAAAAAACTCAGATTAGTTCAGACAAAGTTAGTTCAGACATTCCATTGATAGGGAATCTGTAAACTATGGGTATACACAATGATGGGGGTGGGGGGAGTGTTGTTAGATGTGACTGGGACAAGGAAGAGGAGGAGAAAAGCAAAGATTTTCTTTAAAAAATGCAGAATGACATGCAGTATCACAATCAGTTCAATGCCATGACTGAGAAGATGATGGCTGCAGAAAAGATTGAAGAGTTGTTCAAGAAGATTGGGGGAAATCTAACAAGCATAAGAAAGGATTCGGGCCAGGGTTGGAGAGATAGCCCATCAGTTAAGATCACTTGCTCCTCTTGCAAAGGACAGGGTTCAGTTCCAGAGCACCCACAGGGCAGCTCACAGCCCTCTGTAATTCTAGTTCCAGAGGATCTGACACCTTTTTTCTCACCTCTGAAGATACCAAGCACACATGTGGCATGCATACATACAACAGGCAAGTAAGCACACATACACATAAAGTAAGATGAATAAATCTAAAACAGTTTGTTTGTTTGTTTAAGGAGTTGAGATTTAATCCAAAATAGCAGTTAAACATTAAAAATCTTAAGACTTAAAAAATAGACCAGAGACATCACTAAGAAATTGAGAAATTTCTTGGAGGTGAGTGAAAATAAAAACCAGCATAGCAAAATATAGACAAGCCAGTGAAAAAGGTATGAGGGAAACTCAGAGCTACAAACAAATGCATTAATAATAAGGAAGATGCCAATCTGTCTGTCATTTCAGAACCACAGAAACTAGAAAATGAACAAACTAAGACAGTAGAATAAAAGAAATATTAAGCTTTAAAGCATAAATAAATGGAATAGAAAGACAAAAACAACAAAGAAATTTAATAAATTCAAATTTGGTTGATTGTTTCTTCAAAAGACTTTTAGCTGGAGTAGAAAGAAAAATAGAAATGGAGGGAGAGAAAGAAAGAACAAAACAAACTAATATCAGAATTGAAAGTGGGGATATTCGCACTATTTATGTAGAAAAATGACTTATAAAAAACAGTACAATGAATAATTGTACTCCACAACATGAATAATAGGTAACATATAAAATTTTTGGAAAGAAAAAAATTTTTTTTTTTTTTGGTTTTTCGAGACAGGGTTTCTCTGAATATCTCTGGCTGTCCTGGACTCGCTTTGTAGACCAGGCTGGCCTTGAACTCACAAAGATCCACCTGCCTCTGCCTCCCAAGTGCTGGGATTAAAGGCGTGCGCCACCACCGCCCGGCTAAGAAAAAATTTATCAAGAATAAATTAGCAAGAGAGAGAGAGAGAGAAAGAAAAAAAAACAAATGAACAAAATGTGATTAAGACTATAACCAGTAAGGAGATTAGAACATTAATCAAAAATATTCCAACAACAACAAGATCTCAGAGCCTGTTGTCCTTGCTGATGTAGTAAAAAAGGCTTTTCACAGGAATGAGCAAGCTGTCAAGATGCCTTACCAGGTAAACAAGCTTACTGTTGAGTTTAATGACCTAGGTTTCATCCCTGGAACTCATATGATAGGAGAGAATTGAGCTTTCCAGTAGGTTGTTCTTTGACCTCCATAGGGAGAAGTCCTGTGGTACCCATGCCCACACACCTATACAGACAAAAATAAGTAGATAGGTATTAAAATAAAGGGGTGGGGTTTGTTGGGGTGGGGGATGAGAATGATTATTATTCCACAAACATCTAACAAATTAAATAGAAACACTTTCTACCTAATTCTGTAAAATGAGAATTACCCAACCACATAGCAGGTTTGAATTGACAGCCTTGATAATTCCATGGGCCAGTTCTTTACAATAAATTGTCCTGGTGGTTTATGGTTCAACTTCAGGAAGATTTTATTGCCTATTGTCTTCGATGACCAACTCTGAAGTAGACTTTGGTATATATGCACCTTTTTAGAGGCAACAATTCCTCTCCACTGATAGTTGTTTGTCTATGCAATGACAGTAGAAGTTGGTTATTTTTTGACAATATAATCTCCCTGAAGTTAATTATGTACATTACTTATTTGTTTAGTCTGTTCAATTGTCTTTAATTATTTTTTTAAGACATGTCTTTTTCAGCTTCCTTGATTTCTATGCTTGCTTTGTCCTTGTGTCAGTCTACCTTAACTAAAAAAAAGTCAGCATGTTGAGGCCATCTAAAGCATTAGGAGTGGGTGGGCCAGCAATTACCAGAATACAAAATACTAGGAAGACACAGACTCAAGGAAAAGAAAACAAGATTTAAATGTGGGAAATGTGTGTGATCATTAAAGAACTCAACTTGTGTCTAGTACTGAGAACCATGAAGTATGCCAGCTAGTTTGTGGGCTGTTGTGGCCTGGATGGCATTTAGAGAATGTGAGAAGAGACTCTAACTTCTCTTTAAAAATGTCACATCAATAGAGAAGCAACATGAAAAAATGTCAGAGGAGGGCGTGGAGTTAAAAGGAAGGGGTTTATGATTGATAGGAATCTCAAAAAAATAAAAGTTATTGCTTTTCATGGTCTGGGAGAGTCTGTCCTTATTGCAAAGCATCTTTGTCATTTGAACAGGTGACTTGGTGATGTGCATTATTGAAAGTGGGACTTGTGTTCTGCTAATATTAAATATGAGGAAAAGATCTTTCTCCTCTGCCCTTCCCTATGTTAACTGGTTGGTCTAATGACCATGTTTTCCCTTCCCTTCTAGATTGTAAGATCCCTGATGCTGAGTTTGTATCAGAATATCTGAAGCATTCTAAGTGCTCACCTTTTGTGTCTGAAATAGGTACTGAGAAGTTATGGGTTATTTTGTTTTTTATTACATAAATGTTATTGGAATGTTATGGTGAGTTGGTTGAAGCCAATGTAGTTACATAGAAAGAAGGGTGGTGATTTTTACACCTATTAATATTCTTTCTGCCCCATAATTTTCCCTCTCCTCATCATTTTTTTCTCCTACTTTTCCTTCCTTCTACTGCTGCACACCAAATGGGCCACCATAACAATAAGAGAGTGTGCCATGAGCTAATGAAGTCCCTCTCCCGACACTCGGGATATCACGGCCACCCAAAAACTCGCAAGAGACCTTCTTGATGCAATCACAAGAGGTTTATTTTGGGGATCAGTGCACTGAGGATGCAACTCGTATCCCACGCAGGGGTAGAGGAGTTCGCGACACCAATTTGGGGGAGAGTAGGGTATTTAAACCACAACCCAAGGGGGTGAGGAGAAATACAAGTGGAAAGTACCAGCCCATTGTTTAGTTAGTCAGCAGGAAACATCCTACACTTGTTTTTCTCAGGAATGAATTTTATCTTACTTTACTATCAGCTTTGTGGTTAGCTAGTTCCTGGAGCCTGGGGCTCATGACCTGACTGACCTTCATTCTTGGTTCCACCTTTTTTATGGTCAGCTAAGTTCCTAGAACCCAGCTGGCCTGGCTCCACTGCCTGCCAAGGGGGTCTCTAAAATTTTCATTCCTCTCACTATATCACAAACACACATTATTTACGATAAAATCATGAGAATAAAGATTCAAGCCACTCTGTGGATATCTAAACTCTTTTGCTATAACTGCTGATAATATACCAACTATATCTGTGATATTATTTTGTCTTTGTTAGCTAAAATCCCACCAATTCTCTTTTGTTAAAGTGTTCATTGGTTTCCTGTGGTTTTCTATTTGCTTTGGCCTAGATTTTTTTGTTTGTTTGTTTGTTTGTTTGTTTTTTGGAGTTTGGATCTTTTTAAGAAAAATTCCTAAATTTATCACCTTATATAGATTTTACTTAGAAACAGGAATCCCTTAAAAGTTATAATTCTATATTCTGAAGTTTAATAAACTATTAAAGGTCCTATCTTGCTTACTTACTCAATAGTTATCAGTTAAAATGTACCTTTCTTCTAGATGAAATATGAGACTTGAGATTTTATTTGTTTCTATGACTCTAGTTGTAGAACAATAATTAATTCCCCCATTGAAAATGTTCCATCCTTTAATACCAACTCAACCTCTCCTTTCACTAAGAACTTTATAAATACCTATTTTCCCACAAATTCACAGCTCTTACTTTTGCTGTCTCTTTCATTCTTTATCTTTTCACATGGTCTCTTCACCAAAGAGAAGTGGCTCTGCATAATGTTTCCTAGGATTTCTGAACCTAATATATTTTCGGTGAATAAAGAGAATGCAATGATGAGAAATAAAGTAGTGGGCAAATGTCCTAAAGAAGAATAACTGAGATACAGACTCCAGAGGGTCATTGTGCCGTATCACCAATGAGGGATGAGTTGTGTCAAATGGAATTAGGTGAGCACCAAAAAAGCACCTTCTGCAGATGCCTGGAGAGGAAAGTGTGTTAAGTAAAATAAGAGAGACATAGAAAGACAAACATTGTGTGTTCTTATATTTAGAAGCTAAAAGATCCGATCACAGAGAAGTGGAGAGTAGAATAGAGCTTATGAGAGGCAAGGAAGGGAGTAGGGGAGAGGAAGTGGGAAGGAGTGAAGAGGGAGAACACAAACACAGTGTCAATGGCAGATGAGGAGGGCTGCCTAGTATACCTATCCCCACATATTCTAAAATACATACATGAGTTTAAGAGTTCCCATCATAGAGACAGAGGCAGGCAGATCTCTGTGAGTTCAAGACCCGCCTGGTCTACAAAGTGAGTCCAGGACAGTCAAGGATACACAGAGAATCCCTGTCTCAAAACACCTAAAAAAAAAAAAGAGTTCCCAACATAGACAAATGATTATATGTGATGATGTGGAACTACCAGCTACCTTGATCTGATTATTATGCATTGTATGCATATGTTAGATTATAATACTGCACCTTATCAATACAGATACTATATGTAAATTTAAATGTAAACCATTTTATTCTTTGTTTAAGGACAAATTTGGAACTATTGTAAGGTCTGGGGTGAGTACTCAAATGATACTTACATTTGCCAAGACACAAGTGATTCCAGAAGTTAATGTATGTTATTCCAGCAGAGCTGGGTCCAGGGATATCTATGTGCATGGTGATTCCCACATTAGGCGAGTTGCCTTAAATGGCTGTCCCAAACCTGCCTGAATGGGGAAACTCTAACTAGGCACACAAATTAACTGCCTTGACTTGCTGCCTAGATTAAGGATTCAGACCACTATAGACTATGTTATGTAAGCAAATTGGCATCCTGGCTATGTGTAGAAATCTAGGTAACTCTTGTTTAAGTGGCAGGAAAAGTATTAGTAAGAAATATTCTGAGTTCCAGAATGTTGCTTTTTGCCCTCACTTCATGAGCACCAGATGTAAGAATTATGCTAAAATAAACTGTTCTCCTGATAATTTCCAATGGAAGAGAGATGAACTACTTTCAGCATTAGAGCAGAGCACAAAATTGAATTTTTAAAGCATCAGCTCTCACAGGGAAAACACCCTAGACACACTCCAAGAAGAGGATATTATACAGCTCTAGCTGTGGGAAAGAAGAGAGAGAAAGAAAGAGTGTTTGTGTCTACATACATCCCACATACATATGTATATATGTGTGTGTGTGTGTCTACATACATACATGAGTATATATATATATGTGTGTGTGTGTGTTTGTGTGTGTGTGTGTGTGTGAGTGTATGTGTATATATATGTGTGTACCTACATACATATGTATATATGTGTGTGTCTACATACATATATATGTATGCATATGTGTATATATATGTGTATATGGGTGTATACACAGGCACACACACACACATACACACACATCACCCTCCAGATGCTATGCTAGTAATGTTTTTGCAAAGACATAATACAAATACAAGGGAATTAAAGTACTTTAATCTGAATAAATGTTTGTAATATTTTATATTTATATTTTCTTCAGGAAACAGACAGTAATAATTAAATACAAATAGTATCTACTGAAAGAGGCTTATACATGGTTTTGTAGGAAAAGCAATTAAGAATTGTAGCTTCCTGCTCTCAGCTCTATTTTCGAAGATAATAATAGAATCAAAACATAAAGCCATGACTTAGAAGAGATAATTGTGTTTGTAAATGTGTACAGTCACACAGAACATGGGAGGCATACTGTGTAGGAATAGTTTTCATTATATAAGGCAAAAGGTTCAAGAGAATCTGTTGGCAATTAATAATCCTCATGGGAATCTAATTGTTATTTTCCACTTTTGTGAACCTCTCTCTGAAGCTCAGCAAGTAGCTGATGAATCATTCAGTAACTAAAGAAAGAAAAAAAAACCCACTATATTAATCAGTGTCTTTGTGTGGAGTTGGGTTTGCATTGTGACACCATTGTTTTCCTGGTGTCCAGGAAATAATTGCCAGAGAAAATTAAATATAGCCTGCAAATAGAAATAGGAATATTCAACAGACTGAAGTGCAAATTCCAAATCCCCACGAGGAAATTAACATTCATTTACAAAGAGATAACAGAGAGAGCCAACCTGATGTATGTGAAAACTATTCGCTGATACATGTTTAGGTAAGGCAGAAGGGGAGTGTCAATGATAACTCCTAGGCTCCAGGCTTGCCAGACTTGATATTGCTGATGTCTCTCAGCACATATTGCTGGCAGCACATGAGAAGTGTATTTGGATACATTTTGTGTGTGTGTGTGTGTGTGTGTGTGTGTGTGCGTGTGTGTGTGTGTGTGTGTGATTAATACAAAAATTACTGAAAGAGACAAGGGAGGAAAGGATTATACTGACTGAACAAAGTCTCAAAGAGATTTCAGCCATTCGAGGCAGAGTTCATGGAGGAGGGAACAAGTGCTGTCTCCTCTCATGGCTGTGGACCAGAAGGCAAAGTGTTTCCCAAACAGAGGGTCATATGACCTTCAAAGGCATGCCAGTACTAACTGATTTAGCCAGCCAGGAGCTACCTCCTGAAGGCACCACAGTATTCAGAATAGCACCAAGGGCTAGAGGTTGAGATTTCAAATCTTGGGACTGTCTTATCTCATTTCAGATCCAAACCACAGCAAGGAAAGTACCGCTCTGGGTGTATCCAGTTTCAGCTTCCTTTGAGACTTCCATAATGTGATGACAAGAAGACAATTGAATAACTGGGTCTTGAACTCAAGCTGGGGGTTCAAGAGTGATAAAGGTGTTAGATAAGACAACTGATGCCATAGTGTGGATGAGTTAACCTAAGGAGGGAGAACAAGACACAACAGGAGAGGCCTGAAGGCAAATGTTGTATGACAGGGCAGCCTAGACATGGTAAAAGACCAACAAGCTACCTAGGACAAGAGAAAGCAGTAGAGCATCTGGTTATAACAGACAAGCAAAGAATGTTTCTAGCCTGGTGAGTTGGAAGTCACATGCAGACTTGTGATGGATTACTTTCAACTGTTCAAACTTACTGAAGAACCCCTAGCTATTCAACTTTGTACATACGTTTTTTTTAATCATAAGTCAATTGTTTTTAATTAAAATTTCAGCTATTAATTTGATGCATCGTAAGTACCAAGGCAGGGGACATGTCT
Organism: Lophiomys imhausi; assembly: GCA_907164525.1. Taxonomy (NCBI): domain Eukaryota; kingdom Metazoa; phylum Chordata; class Mammalia; order Rodentia; family Muridae; genus Lophiomys; species Lophiomys imhausi. Next base: position 2,678,999 of record CAJQZJ010033498.1, on the reverse strand, counting down.
CAGTTGGCAAATGGGCTGCCCTGAAGTATGATGCCCTGAATTCAGAGTTGCAAAACTCACATTAACAAGCTGACTATGACATTGTACATCTACAATCCCATGTAGGGCAGGGCAGAAACAGGCTCATTGGCCAGCCAGTCAGTCCAGTCTAGTTGATGAGCTTCAGTTCAGAGACAGATTTTTGACTCAAAAGATAACAATAGGGCTAGTTAGCTCCATGGGTAAAAGTGTTTGCCACAGAAGCCTGACAATTTGAATTTTGTTCACCAGAATTCATAAAAAGCTGGATAAAGCAGTGCACATTTGTAATCTCAGTGGTTTTAAGGCAAGATGGGAGGAAGAGACAGCAGACTTCTCCCAGAAGCTCATGGGCCAGCTAGCTAAAAGTAAAGGACAAATCAGAAGCAGTAGAAACAAAGGCCCTGCTTCAAAACAGAAAGTCTCAATGAGGACCTGTCTACATTGGGTTGGTGCTGTGGGAATGTCTATGGGTGTTGAGTGAATTAAGTTAATTTTTGTGGGAAGACACAGTCAACTGTTGGTGACACCATTCCATAGGCAGGGGGTCTTGAACTGTGTAACGATGATGGAGTCCATTCACTTTTCTCTGCTCTTTACTGTGGATATGGTGTAAACAGCTCTTAGAAGTTCCTGCCTTGACTCCCCCACTACAACCTGAAACTGTGAATTCTTTTCTCTGAAAATGTGCTTTTGTCAGACTATTTTTTTATTATAGAAACAGAAACAAAACTAGGGCACACACAGTGATAGTGATAATAAAAAAGTAGAAATCAATCAAGGAATACACTTGACTTCTGGTCACATACACATAGAAGTATACTTGTACACATCTACATGAACATGTCCATACCTTCTGTTCAAACACACACACACACACACAAAGATCAAATGTTTGCCAAACATTTTCTATGTAATGACTTGAAGGTGCACAGTGTATCACATGATCACTCTCTGGATCTGAGCTTAAGTGATCTCAAGACATGGCCTCTAATGCAGCACCACAAACAAATCCTAACCCAGGCAGGTCTTCCGCAACAATGTTACTTACTATTTGGTTTTTCTCTTTTTTCAGCATCTCTTCCTTATTACTCTTTTTATTCTTTCTATTCACTTGAAAAAGTGCTCTGACTTCTCTGCTTTGAAGTTTCAAATTATCTAAATACGAAGTTATAAGAGCAGGATAAAATGTTACAGGTCCCCAGTCTTCATCTCATTAACCACCTTTTTCTTTTTCTTTTTTTTTATAAATACTTTATTTTTTTTTTCTTCAAGTTACATCTCAGTCACAAACCCTTCCCTATTCCCCCTTCCTATCCCGCCCTTCCGCCCTCTTCCCCCCAGCAGTTTCCCCTTTCAGTCCAACAGATGGTTCCTTCTCTTATAACAGTAAATACTATACAAAACAACAGATATAAATATGCCACATTTATGAGAGTTAAATGGCCCAGTATACCTTCCCAATATCCAGTTTATACATATTTGGCCCCTGACTTTAACATTCTACTATCTAACCATCTCCATGAGTTTAAAGGTCTATATCTGATTCAACATTCATACTAACTTGCAACACACTTTTAAGAGTATCTTCTTAGATCTATAACACCCTCTTGATTCCTAAACAACTCAAAATTTAACTATGAGACTCTAGCTGTCTATTCTTCAACCACCTCAGAGACCTGAGAGGGATAAATATATCTGCTTATATAGGAAGTGCAGGGCCTGCAGCTTCCAAAACTAAGAAA
>CAJQZJ010033498.1:2659679-2677136 GCA_907164525.1 Lophiomys imhausi | reverse complement strand
TATATATATATATATATATATATATATATATATATATATATATATCTGCTTATATAGGAAGTGCAGGGCCTGCAGCTTCCAAAACTAAGAAATGACATACCAGTGACTGCCTGGACAGTTCCCATTTTCTCTCCATACATTCCTGCATCAGTCTTCAGCCTTTGGGTCCTGTTTCTCTGACAGACATTTGTTGTAGAGCAGGGATTATGAAGGACTTACCTACCCTGTCTTGGCAGAGCTAGGCTGTTGACTTCCCTGCTACCAAGTTTTGTCCTTTTTGGACAGCAGTCTGTCTGCAGTTGGAGCAAGGGGTTTTTTCATGCCAAGAGATAGGCTTGCCACTAATTCAACCATCTCACAATGGAGATTCTTCGATGCTTATCTTCTACTTGGAGTAGACTAGGGGGTGCTGTCAGGAGCTGATATGTCTCGATATAAAAAAAAAGAAAATCTTAATTTAAGATAACATCTTTGAATGCCATATTCTGCAGATCTCTTGGGGTTTTTGAAGATGCCCTATCCATCTCTTGTATTTAGATAAGCAAATGTTGCTTGTCTCTTAACAACTTGATTACTACCTTTTTCAAACTAACAAGTGCATAGAATCTCCAGGGAATATTAGTTTTGGAGAGCGAAAATACCTGTTAATCTAATGCTTGCAAACAAAAGCATCTAGCCAAGAAATTGTGTTCAATCTGTATATTTCTGTGTTTTGTATACTGATTGATTTTTTTTGTGGTACATTCACATACTTCAAGTGTCAAGATGGTACTCAAAGTTCTGGATACAGTCAACTGGATAGAGTCACTCTCTCTACCATTTCAAAACTCATCTCTCATGGGAAGCAATCACCCAATGGGTTTTCTCCTGCACTCAGACATTGTGGTGTCTGACAGCAGGGATGTCATAAATCTTTCCTAAATTGATTATTGGAGGTGGCTTTTTATTATAATTTACATGCAATTTCCTTTATTGTATATCTTCACTGAATCTGAGCCTTATCACAGATACTATATTGTACATCACACCGGTCTTCCAAATGATTGGCAAACAGTGTAATTTGCATGGATCACTTCATAGACTTGCCCAGATGTTATGGACCTGCCTCTCCCCTCTGTCATCTGAAATGCGAGTTAAGTATCATCACTCAGTACCTTACATGAGCAAGGGTACTCTGTGCAAGGACTTCACTATAGGACAATGACTCTCCATCTTACGTTATCTGAAGAGCCAATATCAAATAGGAAATAGGAAAGACCTACTTCCCTACAGTCTAAGACATAAAACAATGGAAGTGTAAGTCTGCCAAATTCAGACAATGAAACATGCCTGAATCACGCACTACCAGCTCAATCCTTTGCTCCTTTTATTTGACCTTTCAGGCAGCTCTCCTACTCAGAAACTATCTTCTTTGGGCTGGAGAGATGACTCAATGGTTAAGAGCACTGACTGCTCTTCTAGAGGATGTGGGTTCAATTCCCAACACCCACATAGGAGCTCACAACTGTAACTCCACCCTCACACAGACACACATGCAGGAAAATATTGATGCACATAAAATAAAAATAAACAAAAATTATAAAACAAACAAACAAACTGCCTTTTTCATGAGGCCAATTCAAGACAGGACTGAACAAAACACATAAACATGTGGTCCTGTGTCTGGTGAACTGAGCAAGTTTAATGAGAGGAAGTGCTACAGTAGCAATGAGGATTCTGAAGGGTTTCTGTTGATACTCATATTAGCTGATTGTCACCGAGCTCCAGCTGCCTATGGGTGCAGAATTCTGTATTCCTTATGATATGATGTCATCACGACAAGTGATCTAAGTAATGAGGTGGGAAGGCCCACCCAGAGTGAATGACATCACTCCCTGGGTTTGAATCCTGGACTATAATAGGAGGGACAGTGAGGTGAGCACAAAATAGGCTCTTGACCTTGGATGTCATCAGCTGCTTCAAGATCCTGCTTTGGCATTTCCCGGAAGTGACACACTGTATTCTGGTATTATAGGCCAAATAAACCATTCTCCCTGACATTGCTTTTTATTGGGATATCCAATCACAGCCCCAGAAAAAAAAGTAGAAAAACTTCTGTCATAATTTAATTTGGAACTGGTAGGTTTTATTAAACAAGTATAGCTCAGAGGTGTAAATTCTAAATCACAGAAACAGATCAAATCTTAGAAATTGGTTGGTTAAAGAATTAGGAAAATTCTCCTTACCTTCTGAACCTCAAATTCTTGTAAAACTTGGAGAGCACTTAAAAACCATCTACCATATCAAGCCCTGTAGTTATATCATAAATATGATCTGGCACATAAACACAACATGTCTAGTACTCGAGTTTTAAGAAGACTATAAGACATACATTTATCGATGTTAAGTTGTGGTGGCTAATTCCCATTGTCTGCGTGCTCCTAACACTACTTGTGATCATGAGGAAAGGGAAGAAAGGAACAAAGGAGCAGACGCAGTTCCTCTGTGGGTTCCTGGATGATCGCTCACCACGGTCAGCCCCTAATGAATTTTCTGGCTTGCTTTTCTTTTATCGTGGTCATATGTCACTGGTCAAGAGGTCAGCCTACAGCACAAGGTTTAATCATGCTCTAGTAATTAGGTTTTTCTTTCCTGTGATAAGGAATATTTTTAATGTAATTACCTAATGAGAACAGGCAAATATGGCTGGATCCTAATTGATAAATACCCATGGGTACCGAAAAGCACTAAAGACCATCTGCCCTGAATTTTTGAGTAACTACCAACTGAAACCTTCGCCACAACCAAATCAGCTTAGAGCAAAGGACTTGTATCTGGGGTACTGGGGAACCCCACTTGCTTCAGCTCTGCAAGCTGATGCCGCAAGAATACACATGCTTTGATGGCCTGCTTTTGAAACTGGTAAAATAGTAAATATCACCTAATGTTAGTCAGTATAATTTAACTCTTGCTCTAATAGACTAAGCCACTAACAAGTAGCTTAGTAAACTCAAAATGCATAAGACTGGGTTTAGTTATGCAGACATAATAAAAGAAAAAAAGCAGGGGCAGGGGAGTTTGGAAACAATGCCAGATTAGTCAGGAGTCTAGAACTGTTAGTTTTGGACAGAGTAACTAAGAGTTGCCGTCTGCCTGAATTTACGCAGGTAGCTGGATACAGGTACGTCCTGGCATGGGACAAGCTGTACACTCCCCAGTCCGTATCAGGTCATCCCAGGTGGACCAGCCTCATTCCTGTACACTCTGCCCTGAGCTCTAGGTTAACTAACAGTACTGGCCAGTTCACTGCACCTTAGTGATGGTCTTGACGTGGTTCCAGGTGGGCAAAGCATTGGTGCATCTTGTTCTCTGAGGGTGAAAATTTAAAACGTGGCAAGGAAAGAAAGGCTTTGTTGTTACGGCAAAGGAGAGACCAGAAGACTAAATGAGCTGACATCTAGCGGCACATTTGAGTTCTGCTTTATTGGACAATTGTTCAGATTCACCTTGTTTTGACTGTCCCTGAAGTCCATTCACTTCTAATATTTTCACACTTTACGACACCAGTCCCAGATGTAGGGACTGCACAAATCATCACAGGTTTTTGTTTGTTTTGTTGTTTTGGTTTTTTTGTTTTGTTTTGTTTTGTTTTTTGTGAAAATCCTCTTTGGACATCATCATTTCCTAGGTAATAAACATCTACCTCTAGAGCTTTCTACCAGGTGCAAGTTCTACCTCTAGAACTCTCTGGGGTTTTGTGCATATGACACTTCTTTGTGCTAAAAGCTTAACAAGACTTATCATGTGTCAGATAGTAAATTGACGCCGCCATTTAAGTAGAAAAGGTGACAGGTCTTCAAGATCCATTTTCCCTCATTTCCTGGTTCACGTTCTCTGAGAGGATAACACAAGGCAAACTTGGTTTTGCTGACAGTAAGCTGACTTTAGTCTCACTACATTAGCTCACCAGGACCCTCTCAAAGTTTACAATGTTCACTCCAGACTGTGGCTGTCCACAGGTTCTTACCAGGAGCAGAAATCCAGGAAGATATGTGATATTCAATAGCACAATAGTCTCTAAGGGAACAAAGGGGACACGGAATTCAGAGAATCAGAGAATACTCATCCAATTTAGGGTCTGCGCAAATAATCCCAATATACCGTGCCTTTATTACCCATTGTTTTTATTTCTAGGAATCTTTTATGAGGTTTTCGGAATGCTCTTATGTTGATGTTTTTTATACAGAGGTTATTGTTTTTTGCTTACTTGAAAGCTTCTTTAACTAAAGCACACAGCTGAACCTGTTCCTCCACTGGGGCTCTCCCTACAGCCTGTTTAATTGCACATTGTTTGATACAATAGCCCAGCTGTTTGACAGACAGCAGGTAAACTGGATGGGAGGAGATGGGCGTGAAGTTAACTACAGTTTATACTGTGTCACAGTGCATGCAGGATTAAAACAAGCATTGTAGACTGAGAGAGATACCCCAAATGGCCGTCAAAGTTTTTGACAATTTGGAATTTTGAGCCCTGTTAAGTGGTGGCCAATTTCTGAAAATTCCACACACTAATTTCTCTTAGTGAAAATGTTCCCACTGGAGATTTCCATGTAGCTCAGATTTGAGTTTAGGTGGCTTCGCAGTGAATTTTTGTGAGAACTAGATTATGTAAGGGGTAGAATGCAAAGGACTGAAAATGCGTTCTTTAGGAAATATTGCAACAACGAAGTGAAATGTACATTTACCAAAAACTTTTGGTGAGGTATAAGGTCTTTATTTCCTGCCTTTCAAAATCTCTTGAGTGTGAGTTATGCCACCTGTACAATATTCTTGAAGTTTGTCCATAAAAGATTTTTTTCCCTTACACTAAAAGAGTATTAAAATATAACCAGGATAAGGATGTCAGACATGGTGCTAGCATAGCACCACTTGCCCATCCCACAGTTTGAAGGTGCTCTTCCCACTGTGACAGGCAGTCAGTTGGCTAACGCGTGCCCCAGAGGCTTGGCGAAACTGATGGAGACATTTTTGTGAAGATGTTGTTTGCATGTGATTTAACATTTGCAACCAATAAACAAACTTTGAAATAAAATGCATTCTCTTCATGGCATGGGATTCTGCAATCACAAGAATCGGGTGCCTCAAACTAGAAGCAGTGTTCAAGACCACAGCCATGCAGCACAGTCCCCAGGGGCTCCCCTGTAGCCCTTGAAGTCAATGCTATAACATCAGCCTTCCTGAGTACCCTGTCTCCCTTGCTGATTTCAGACATTCCAGCCCCCTTGGTGGCAGGAGCCACTTTCTCAAAGTGAACCTTTCTATCTTAATATACCAGACATAAATTTTATGACTGGTATATTATAAATAAAATAGTCATAAAATTCACAGAGAATATATTTACATAAATATGCATAAACATAAGTGAACTAAAGAGATTCATTTTAAGAAATTGGATCATGATCTTGTAATATAGGGACAATTGAGTCTCGTGTGTGTGTGTGTGTGTGTCCTGCTTCTGGAGAACTCTGACTTCTAACAAGTCCACCAATAAGCCCAGATGCAGACTTTTCTTAATGTTTCCTCCAGGCAGCCATGAGTAGTCAATTAGAGATCCTCACTCAACTGTGACTACTTGCCACTTCCGTGTGGGAGATCTTGACATACAAGGTAATAGCATCAGGAATACTTGTACAACGCAAGCATTTCTTTTGCAATATATGCAATTACCTTTGTCTTTTCAGTATATTATACTTGTTCTGTAATCGCCTTACTTAAACAAAATAGCCTCCTGGATTTATTACATCTAGTCCAGAATTTTTTTTCACAGTCTACCTAAAACTAGACCTAAAACCACAGGGATAAGTCAACATCAAAGCTTATTTGATAAAGTAACTTCTGTGAACTTCCCTTGACTTCATGTAACCCAGACTATTTCCTAAAATGTGGACTTCTAAGCATCGTGAAGTCATCCCTGGATACATGTCATCTAAATGTGTCCTTACATGAAACCACATGACATCTTCAGCTAGGATTTCAAAGACCTGACTGCGTCTCTGAAAAGCCCTCAGGATCTCTGAGGGCTGGTGTCTTCATCAGGATGTGATATGTTGGTTTAGACAGCTTCACAGTCTCTCTTCCTGCTGGGGAAGTTGTAATTTATACGAGATGGGAAAAGTAAACCGAAGGTAGATGCTTATGGTCGCCTCAAGGCTTAGCTGGAAAGCAAGCTTGCATATCGTGTGTTATCCTCAGCATCCTTAAGTTGATTGTTCCCATTAATTCCAACAACTCTAGTAGTGCTTTGAGTCATCGACAAAGCAATAAATAGGTGAATCTGTGAGGTTTGCTTTGTGTCGCACTACATTGTGATTGATTTTTGATAATGTTCCAATTTTTAATTTTAAAATGTTTTAAGGTATTTAAAAGATACAAAACAGACATCTATCTGTCATTGGATTTGATAATGTGTTCTCTAATTTTTTTTTCAACATTTGTTAGAGATGAGTCTACAGAGGTAGCTGGTTCTATCTGGGTCAAATCTGCTTTGCCAGTTTCTCCAACTCTATCCAAGCTTGAAGTACTGTTGATTCCAAGTTCATAGCCAAGTGAGCTCATCAGCTTCCATGAATTTAAGAGGGAGTTATGATGAAGATACGAATGGTCAAAGGGCCTCTCTCTCCACAAATGAGCCCACCACCTTCTCTGGGCCAGCCACTGTGTCTAGGGTCCCAAATCCATTATGTCCTAACTACTTTGCACAGCCAGGGTTACCCATTTCAGCCACCTCTGTCCTGTAGTAGCTCTGTAATTTCTTCTGGCAGCTACCCCATTGCTCTAGTCACCTGTAAGTCATTCTCCATTCTTTAAACTCCCATATCTAATGTCACTTTATGCCACCATATGTCTCTGACCTCAGAGACAGATGTTGCTGACTGTTCTTCTAGGTGGAATGTCTACCTTTCTAGACTCTGATAATTGCAAGTATCCCCTGTGTATCTTCTTTTTCCATTCTTGCGCCTGTAATTTGTTCTCCACATTGCGTGTAAAGAAAGTTTCTTATCACTGAAACTGAGCTGCATTACAGCATTAAGTTACAGTTGGCTGACATTTCAAAGGTTTCTGTTAATCTTCACAAAGGGATTTAGTGACTTATCCCAGTCAGAAAGCCACTCCTATATGGGCCTTTCACCACTGATTGCTTCAAACTTGTCAAAGCACTGGCTGCCTTCAGCCCTGTGTCTGTGGCAAGTGCTCACCAGTTCCAGTATCTAGGTTTCAGCTACTCTCTTTCTTTCCTCATGTCTTATCTCCCACCATTCTGTTACCTGCTGCTTTCTCAACATATGGCAGCAACAGTTCATCCCACCCCACGTTTCCTACTTAGAGGCTTTTTAATAAAACCTTGACCTTTTGCCATGTCACTTATATGGCAGTTTCCCCAGAGATTAAAACCTCCCACCTTGGAGTTGCCTCATTAAAACACAGGATGTATACAGGGAGGTGAAAATATAGGATGTTCTTAGAGGAGTTGAAGTATTCCATCTTGGAGGAAAGCTCATTAAGCTACATGAAATTAAACAACTCAAGAGCTTCAGGAAGTCCCTAAATCTGATCAGATTCACTAGTCCACTCACCTTTCAAGCAGGGATAAGCAGTAAGGGCTGCTAAAAGACACTCCTAGAAAAACTGAGATGCCTAGAAGATTCAGTCCATCCAGGCAGTATGGAGAAATCAGAGACTACCCAAGCTGCCTAGAAGAGGGTCTGACCAACCTAACTACCTGGAAAGGACACTCTCAACCTACTGATCTACTTGCAGGCTTTCTGTGTGTTTCAACTATACACTCCATCATCATTGAAAGAGAAGGATACAGGAGTGTGAAGCAGCTGGTCATGGTGTATGCACAAGCAAGGATCAGAGAAAATGCATGCTGCTCAGCATTCTTTTTACACTGACATAGTCTAGGACCCACAGCCTATAATCCCAGATACCCAAGAGGTTTAGGAAGGAAAATCACTAGTTTAGAGGTTGTCTGGATTGCAGGGTGAGTTTAAGGCAAGCTTGGGCAACTTAAGTAAGACCCAGTCTCAAAATGTGGTATCCAGACATACATGGGAGCAGCACATCATACACATAAAATGGCAAATACTAGGAAAAGAGGGAGGATGAGGACTGAAGACCTGTTACTCAAGGTGCAAAGAAAGGTAATGAAGTTTAGTGATATGTAGTTAATAATGGTATATAATTCAAAATTGCTAAAAGAATAGACTTTCTTTTACATCTCATGACAAAAACTAGTCAACTGTTGATGTCACATACTCAGTTAGTTTAATTGAATATTTCTACAATATAGTCATATCACAATGTGATATTTCACCTCATAAATATACACAATTATTTGTCAATTAAAATAAATTAACCAAAATACACTTCTTACAATTATAGTAACGAAGACCATATTGACAAGAGAGGAAACATTTATACACACAAAAAGGAAAGTTGTGAGTAAAAATAAAAATAACTGTATTAAGAGTTTCTTATGAGTGGCTTTCATTTCAAAAGTTTCTTCATGTATTCAATCATCTTTTGTACCAAAAAATAAAAACAAACCTCACAATAAAAACTTTTTACACAAACACTTTTGTGGGGATCATCTTAAATCTGGATGTACAAGATCCTTCCTTGCTGACCGCATTTGCTTTGGACAGTTCTGCATCTGGAACCACAGGATACATGGTCATCTGCAACACTGGAGAGTGAAGAGCCAGCCATTCCAGGCAGCTTTCATCGGGATGTAAAATGAATGCTGCTCATATTTTGAGTTGTGGTCTTTTTTATAGTCACAAAGATGGGACAGGAAGAGAACAAAAATAAAACACAAGCTCCAGGCCTGCATCTCATCATTTGAGACATGAAGATAATAAATGTTTATTTCTTTGAAATAAAAATGATTTTTTTTTAGTTAGAAGGAAAATAACAGTATTTTCACTTGAAACACATCCAAAGACCATCAATTTCTTTTATGTACCATTATTTAAGTCAGCAACATTACTGTGTGGTGCGCAGTATACCACCCAATGAGACACAAATATGGTAATGCACCATGTCCATCTTTATTATAAGCAGTAGACAAAGTATCTTTGTCACAGATTGATACCATGCTATATGGCCTAGGGCAAGGGAAGGACAGAGGAAGGAATGTTGACTCCTTCAACAAAAAGGCTGGCTGGGAGAGATGACATTTGCACCCACCTTTGAAGGATGGTTAGCATTTCATCAAGCACAGACTAGTCAGGGAAGAACAATCAGCAATGAGGGTGGATAACTAAAGGCATAAGAATTAGTTTTATGTTTTCTCATTGTGCTTGGCTGATGTAGAGGCCAAAGATGGAAAAACTAGCTTTTTGCTTGTATAGGTAGAGCTGATTTATCCTTTAACAAGATCCTAGAGCTCAGTTGTCCAGTTATACACACTTCACAATAGGCAATGAATCTAGCTTAGTACTTTTATTATAAAACCCTATTATTTTATTGAAAACTTCAAGGCAAAAGTATCAACAGAAGAGGTCATAATATATTTATACTCAAAGAAGATGTTACCAGTTACATAATGTACATAATGTTTTTAATTAATTAACTTTTTAGTTAATATAGCAAATCATGTTCTTGCAGTGTCAAAATTGCTTTTGAATTTATTTCTAAAATCTACTTTCAGCAGGTTAATTTTATATAGATAATTGACTTGTTTTCTTTTTAAATGCTATTTCTGTCATTATACAAGATAATAAATGTTAGTTAACAATATAAATAATTTTAATAAAAAATAGCATCTGCTACAAATAAGGCAGAAGCCATCTGTAGTGGATCTTCCACATCTGAATTAGAAATACATGTCTACAAGCTTTCCCCTATAGGAGAGGGAAGGATCATAGGAACCAATGGCCTTTTAATTTGAAATCTTGAAACAGATGAAATGAAAGACATGTGGTGAACTCAACAGCCATTAACAAATTCACGGAACACTTCAGACACACACATGCGATCTCAAAATGTTTATATTTTGGATAAATACAGAAAATTTTCCTTACAAGCCCTGACTTGCTCATTGCTCATGGACACTCTAACATGAGGCCATCCCGGCAATGAGGCCAAACCGAGCAAGGGCAAACACGAGCACATTCCTGTGTGGCTTTGCCTGCTTTAATTCCACAGGGAATTCCAACATCATGTGTTTTTCATTTTAAATTTCTTCCTCCTCAGATGCTATTTCCTCCCCTTTGGCTTTCACCAATGTCCAAAGAATCTCTAGCAAATAAAAAATGCAAGTATCCAGTGGAGTCGTGGACACCTGTCCATCCTGTGTCTAAAAAAACCTGAGCCTAAAGTTAATGAGTTCATTCAGGTCATTACCAAGTCAAGGTCAAAGTCCCAAAGGTCAGGAGCCATAACTTCTTGATTAAATATCTTAACTGTGATGAGCTTAGCTGATATCTCCAGCTTTGTTCTCTCTCAGAGAGTCTATGAAATCCACAGGAGTCCATAAAAACAAACCTCCACACAACAGCTGTGTTGGCCTTATGTTGAGATAAGTGCTGAGGTGGTAAGTCTTAGGTTACTGGGGGGAAGTACTGAGATGAGCAGGTTATCAAAAGGGAAAGCTAACTTGTGGTTTATGGAGGCCTCTATCCATGGACGAGGAACCCAGTACTTTAGACCTTGGCTAGGAGGCAGGGCACCATGTTGGAAGCAACCTGGAAGTGAGGCCTTCACCTCACTATTGGGGCATATAAGAGAAAAAAAAGGAAGAGACAGGGTTCCAGAATCATTTCCTGTAACCGTATAAATGCCAATAAAGGCCAGCAGCCTTGCAGGGCTGCATTGAAACAGCTCAGTGGTTAAGAGGGCTGGCAGCACTTCCAGAAGACACAGGTTCAATTCCCAGTATCTACATGGCAGCTCTCAACCATTCCTAATCACAGTTCCAGGGGATCCAACACTCCTGTGGCCTCTGCAGGCTCCAGGCATCCACATGGTGTGCAAACATACATGTAAGTCAAACACCCATGCACATGAAATAATAATTAATAATAAAGGTTTTTGTTATTGCTTTTAAAGGCTTGCAGTGTTGATGGACAGAGAAGACTTATGGTGAGCTGAAAACACTGCTTGTAAAAGCCTTCAGCCAATGCTGTGCAAGATGTACCTTGGGAATGAGAGGCACACAGTTACCAGTTAAAGAGATGATCAGGATTTAATTATCAAAATCACCCACATTCCTTGCTTCCTCATTATGTGCACATGGTGTGGGATAATTAGAACTTAATCACCAACATGGACTTTGGTGATTAAGCTCTTCTTTGTATTTGCAATGCATCACAGAGCCTCTCTCCCCATCAACTTCATAGGTCGCTTTCAAAGATTCTCAGAAATGTTAATCATGCTTTGCAAGAGTGAACAGCACAGAGACTTTCACGCGGTAAGCTTTACTTTATCTGCAGCTTCCTTATCTTGGTTTTGTGTTAAGGATGTGTAGGTTAAATCACAGTCAAGCATTTACGTGGCTAAATCACTATAGCATTTTATCACATGAATTTGGAGAACATGAAATTAGGAGTCTATTTCTGCATATGTTTTCATATAAATGTTCTAGAAAGCAATGTGAAAAACTTACTGGATTTAGATTTTTTATTGGCATTAATAGTATGAAGATTTTAAAAAAAAACAAAACTACATTTCTCTTCATGTTTCTACACTTTCTAAAACTATTTTTTTTTCACTCAGAATCTATTTTTTATCATATGTGGTATCCCTAAATTTGGGTCATGCCACAGTGGCAGTTATGTAACACAAGAAATCTGTCGTCAGGATTTTGTGTCTGGACTTTGTGGGTGTCTGGATGGGTTAGGGAGGAAAAAGGAGAGAGAGAGGTTAAAGACAATCTGTGATTTTTGAAAATGACAGGAAGGTATCTGATACCATCCTGAAAGATAGGAAAAACAGAAGAAGGAACAAAAATGGGGTGAATGACTATGGTGGTTTGAATGGAAATGGCCCTCATAGGCTCATAGATTTGAGTGCTTGGTCACCAGAGAGTAGCACTAATTAAAAGAGTTAAGAGGTGTGGCCTTGTTGGAGGAAGTGTGTCACTGGGTGTGGGCTTTGAGGTTTCAGAAGCTCAAGCCAGGCCCAGTGTCACTCACCCTTCCAGCTGCCTGTTGATCCAGATGTAGAACTAATTCCCCTCTTGGCTCCTTCTCCACCACCATGTCTGTCTGCTCACAGCAATGCTTCCTACCATTATGATAATGAACTAAACCTCTGAAGCCAGCCCTAACTGAACACTTTCCTTTATAAGAGTTGCCCTGGTCATGGTATCTCTTCACAGCAATAGACAACCTAACTAAGACAATATCTCAACATAATAAAGTCATATATGACAAATCCACAGTGAACATTATCCTAAATGGAAACCCCAAAGCAATTCCATTAAAAGCATAAGAAAGGGATTTCTACTATCCCCATTCCTCTTCGATACAGCACTAAAAGCACTACTCATAGCAATAAGGAACATTGTGGAAGAGGAGGCCTTGAAGGATTGTAAGAGTCAGAATACCAGGAAGTCTGCTATGTAACTGCCTCTTTCAAAAAGATCTGTGTAAACAAATTCTGAACAATGAAAATATCACTAGACACACCAAAAGAGAGGAAATCTCATGGAGTCCTAGGTGGATAACCACCAGCCATTAATGATTCCTGAGAGAGGGAGAAGCAGCCTCTCCCTAGGATGAACCCCTGATTGGTTATCCAATACAAACTTGTCAGTCCTGTAAACACATAAACATAAACAAAAAAATGGCCTCAGCTGATTGTACTCATTATTTCTCTCTCTCTCTCTCTCTCTCTCTCTCTCTCTCTCTCTCTCTCTCTGTGTGTGTGTGTGTGTGTGTATGTGTGTGTGTGTGTGTATGCACACGTATGTATAATAATAAAGACAAAGAGGCTACCAGTTTGAGGGGGAATGAGATTGTACTGTGTTTGTCCTTCTTTGGCTGCTTTTTACATGAAGTCAGCAAATATCCTTCATGTACATCCATACTGGTACCTATGGCAGGGCTTATTTTGAATCTGAATATATTGTATTATATATGTTTCTTTATGCATTCATTCATCGGTGAACATCTTCTTCATAATATATCTCCAATATGTAAATATTTTACATTTCTTATTTATTTCTATCCTTTTATCTTTGATATCATTGTAAACATATGTGTTTGGTACATATATACAACGTATGTACATTTATCAGATATTTGTATATATACACATATATGACACTGTTATGTGTTATGTAGCCCATCTGTAAACTTGTCATCCTTCTACCTCAGCTTCTAGAGTACTGGGATTACAGGTGTGCAGCACAACACCTGGTTTGGATAATATGGTTAAGTTCTTATTTGAATATTCAAATATATTCATTGTTTGGGAATAGAAGTGCAGAGATGAAAGGAAAAAAAAACCACATGATCATCTCTCTGAATGCTGAAAAAACATTTGACAAAATCCAACACCCCTTTATGCTACAGGTCCTGGAGAGAATGGGCATACAAGGACCATACCTAGAAATAATAAAGGCAATATATAGAAAGCCAGTAGCCAACATCAAATTGAATGGAGAGAAACTTGAAGCATTTCCTCTAAACTCAGGGACAAGACAAGGATGTCCACTCTCGCCATATCTCTTCAACATAGTACTTGAAGTTCTTGCTAGAGCAATAAGTTAGCTGAAGGAGATCAAGGGGATACAAATTGGAAAGGAAGAAGTCAAATTATTATTTTTTGCAGATAATATAATAGTATACATAAGCGACCCCAAAAATTCCACCAGAGAACTCTTACAGCTGATAAACACCTTCAGCAAGGTGGCTGGATACAAAATTAATTTTTAAAAAATCAGAAGCCCTTCTTTATACAAAAAATAAATGGGCTCAGAAAGAAATTAGGGAAACAACACCCTTCACAATAGCCACAAACAATATAAAATACCTGGAGGTAACTCTAACCAAGCAAGTGAAAGACCTGTATGACAAGAACTTCAAGTCCTTGAAGAAAGAAATAGAAGAGGACATCAGAAGATGGAAAGATCTCCCATGCTCATGGATAGGTAGGATCAACATAATAAAAATGGCCATCCTGCCAAAAGCAATATACAGATTCAATGCAATTCCTATCAAAATACTACCACAATTCTTTATAGACCTGGAAAAAGCAATTCTCAACTTTATATGGAAAAACAAAAAACCCAGAATAACTAAATCAATCCTGTACAATAAAAACCATCTGGAGGCATCACCATCCCAGATTTCAAGCTGTACTACAGAGCAATAGTAATAAAAACAGCATGGTACTGGTATAGAAACAGACAGGTGGATCAATGGAATTGAATTGAAGACCCAGAAATGAACCCACACACCTATGGTCTCTTAATTTTTGACAAAGAATTCAAAACCGTACAATGGGAAAAGGACAGCATCTTCAACAAATGGTGCTGGTCCAACTGGATGTGTACTTGTAAAAGAATGAAATTAGACCCATACTTATCACCTTGTATAAAACTTAAGTCCAAGTAGATCAAGGACCTTAACATATGGCTGGACACACTAAATCCATTAGAAGAGAGAGTGTGGAAAACCCTCAAACTCATCAGCACAGGTGACAACTTCCTGAACAGAACACCAACAGCTCAGGATCTAAGACCAACAATTAATGGGACCTCATGAAACTGAAAAGCTTCTGTAAGGTAAAAGACACTGTCATCCAAACAAAATGACAGCCTACAGATTGGGAAAAGATCTTCACCAACCCCACATCTGACAGAGGGCTAATATCCAAAATTTACAAAAACCCAAGAAATTCAATACCAACAAACCAAATAACCCAATCAAAAAATGGGGAACAGAGCTAAACAGAGAATTCACAAAGGAAGAATCCCTAATGGCTGAGAGACACTTGAAGAAATGCTCAACATCTTTAATCATTAGAGAAAGGCAACTCAAGATAACTCTGAGATTCCATCTCACACCTGTCAGAATGGCTAAGATCAAAAGCTCAAATGACAGAACATGCTGGCAAGGTTGTAGAGAAAGTGGAAACTCCTCCATTGCTGGTGGGGGTGCAAGCTGGTACAACCACTATGGACATCAGTCTGGTGATATCTTAGAGAATAGCTCTACCTCAAGATCCAGCCATACCACTTCTGGGTATACATCCAAATAATTCCTCACTAAATCACAAGGAAGTTTCCTCATCTATGTTCATAGCAGCCTTATTTGTAATAGCTAGAAATTGGAAACAACCCAGATGTCCCTCAACCGAGGAATGGATTAAAAAACAAAAACAACAACAACAAAAACGGTGGTACATCTACACAATGGAATATTACTCAGCTATCAGAAACAACTAAATCATGCAATTTGCAGCCAAATGGATGGAACTAGAGAAGCTTCTCCTGAGTGAGCTAACCCAGACTCAGTAGGATGCACATGGCATCTATTCACTTATAATCAGATTTTAGCCATATAGTACAGGATAACTATACTGCAACCAATGCACCAAAGGGAACATGAACATAGATTTTGTTACCTGTCAATGAGATACTTTGCCCTAGTGGTGCTGCCTTGTAGGCCCCCAGTGTATGAGGAGGCTCTTGGCCCTCATATGACTTCTGAACTGGGGCAGGGGACTGATATGTAGGGACACTCCACTCCAGAGGAGTGGGATGGAAGGGATAGGGGGTAGAGGGTGGGAGGGTGGGACTGGGGGGGTGGGTGGGAAAAGGGCACTGTGATGGAGATGTAACCTGAAGTAATAAATAAATATTTAAAAAAGAAGTCAGCTGGTTTCATGTTTTAGTATTGTATCTTGCATATCTGATGATTTTTAAATTCTAATAGATATTGGTGGACTCTAGCAATTTCTTCATGCTGTTTACACTGAACATAAACAGGAGCAATCACACTTGTTTTCTGACTCCAGTATCATTTCTTTCTTTCTCCTATACAATGGTTCTAGCTAGGACTGCTGGTACTACAAAGACTAAAAGTGGCAAGAGTGGAAATCCTTTTCTTCCTAGTCTTCATAGCAAATCTATTGGCTTCATTGTGTAATTTATAGTTAGTTTGGGTTATTATTTTCATGAATGGTCTTTATTTTGTTGGGGTAAATTCTGTCTATATTTTTACTGAGCGTTTTTGTCATGACAAGTTGCCAAATTCTGCCAAATATAGTTTCACATTTATTAAGACAATCACTTGGTGTTTTCCTGCATTCTGGTGAAGTGGCAGGCCACATCAGTTTGTGGTTGTTCACCATGATTGATTTTTTTTCTATTGTTTTTCAGTGTTCTATCTTATTAGTTTTACTTCAATGATCATTATTTTGTTCTTATTTTGAAAACATTGGTTTTAACTTCTTTATTTTTTTAGTATCTTGAGATAGAGGGTTAGTTTGAGATGTTTCTTTTTTTTCCTTAGTATAGGCTTATATCACTGTAAAAAAATCTCTTGCAGAACTATCTTGACATTTACCAGAAGCTCAGTGAGATTTCTCTAACATTGTACATAACATTGTACATTCCAAATCATTTGAACAAGATTTACAAGTCTGCGAAGTTTGTTGGCAATTTAGGATTTGACAGGTTACTAATGCCAACAATGTGTAGGGTTATAATTTCCCTGAAATGATACTTTAGTTTATGGATAGAGTTAGTTAATATAGACTTCTTATACTTAAGTACTCTGTTAGCTGACATTTTTTACATTTTGGTACATGGTAATAATTAATAATACGAATAAGAATTTATAGCAAGATGCTTAAGTGTTCTGTGGGCAACAACAAAAATAAAATGCCTGACATTAATTTGTTGAATAAATTTTTATTATATTTTGAGTCTCTAAACATAAATATTTATATATGTGCATATATAGTTATGCACATATTTATATATTACATTGTTCAATAAGTGATTTACTTCTATCTTAAAATTATTATTATTTTGACATATAATGAATCTTTTGATCAGAATATTTTTAAAATTGCAGGAGACATTCAAAAACAATCAGTTTTTTACTGAATATATAACTGAGCTCAGGTATAAAAATCACAAAATTTTTTGAATAGTTAGAAAAATGTATCCTTAAATTTTTCAAAAATGCAGAAAGGGAGGAAGAATAGAGGGATCCAGAGAGGACAAGAACCTTGCATGAAAACCAACAGAACTGACCAACATAGGCCCCTAGAGGCTTGTAGAGACTGAAACACCAACCCCCCCCCAACAAAAAAAAAGACCATATATAGACTGGTCCTAGACCTCTTACCCATATATAGATGATAGGCAGCTTGGTCTTCATGCAGATCCCATAGCAATTGGAGCTGAGTGTGTGTGTGTGTGTGTGTGTGTGTGTGTGTGTGTGTGTGTGTGTG
>CAJQZJ010033498.1:2638826-2659669 GCA_907164525.1 Lophiomys imhausi | reverse complement strand
TGTGTGTGTGTGTGTGTGTGTGTGTGTGTGTGTGTGTGTGTGTGTGTTGGTGGGGGGGGGTCTGTTTCTGACATGGACTCTGTTGTCTGTCAGTGGAGAACCTTACCCTAGTTGGGCTTCCAAGTTGGGCCCTAGTGCAAGAGGAAGCTTTTAGTCCTCATAGGACTTGTTGAACTGAGGTGGGTTGATTGCGGGGGGGGGGGGGGGTTCCCCTTCATCCTAGGAGAATGAGAGGAGGGAGAAGGGGAAGAGGCTGGGAGGGTGGACTGGGAGGGGAGGAGAAAGGGGACTGTGGTCAGGATGTAACTTGAATAAATAAATTTTAAAAATTAATTTTTTTCAAAAAACAATTCAAATACATTCAAATTCTTATCTAATTCTTCCATCCAGGCAGTTGAAAGTTGTGCCTTGGGTAATTTGGTCACATGTTTTCTGAGAAGTATGAAGAATTAAGATAATTTGTTTTTGGGAAAAATCCATGTCTTGTGAAACTGTAAATTATCTTCACTGCTAAAGGCAGTCTTAATTAAATATATAATCTCTTGTAGATGAAATTACCACAACTGAAATAGCAGATGTGTAGCAAAATCCAGTATTTTCTTGGTTCGTTTGAGGCAAGTGTGTGCGTGAGAGCATTTCTGTTTATGCCTTAGTAATAACTAGTGCATGATATGCCTTAGCTAGCAAAACTGCACTTGGAAATAATTCTTCATACATCTCAAATAGTCATTCTCTTGCCATAAAATCTATAAACTTGGCATTGACTCCGTGGTTGACTGTGACTCCAGAGACAGTACAAACACTTGGTGAAATTTTCTGAATTAAAGGAAAAGGTTTAATTCAGAGACTCCACATTTAAATTATTGAATTAGACTTTTTGCCTTAGTATGAAATTAAAAATAAAATAGTTTAGCTGCTTTGTTATCTTCTAAGACAACCACAAAACATTTGGAGAAGACCAAAAAGCTTAGAGAGTAATTTTTCACATTTTCTGTACAAAATGAAAACCCTGTAAGATACAGAAAATATTGACTTGTTGGTGCCCTGCAGCCATAGGCTTAGGTGATACACTTAAATATCTACCAGAAGGTTTGGTGTCACCCTCTGCAAGATTGTTACTTTGTCTGGAGCAAACATCTATAAAAATAAAATATTGCCCATTGAACTTCTAATGTCATGATAAAGACCATGACTAAAACAACCTGGGAATAAAAATATTTGTTTTAGCTTACACTTTCAGATAACAGTCCAATGAGAGGGGACGTCAGGACAGGAACCCAAGGCAGGAACCTGGAGACAGGACCTGATGCAGAGACCATGAGGGGTGCTGCTCACAGGATTTCTCCCTCCATGACTTCCTCAGCCTGCTTTCTTATACCACCCAGGACTACCTGCTCAGCCCACAGTGAGCTGGACCCTCTGACATTAATCATCAACTAAGAAAACACCCTGCAGACTTGCTGACAGACCGCTATGATGGAGTCATTTTCCTAATGAGGTTCCTATTCCAATATGATTTTAATTTGTATCAAAGTTTATCATGTTTAATTAAAAAAAGAACCTGTAACTAATTCAGTTATAAAGATTAAATTCCAATATCATTTTTTAAAAAATGTTTCAAAATCTTACCAGGTCTATGGTCTAGCATCAAAGAGGTGTGTGTGTGTGTGTGTGTGTGTGTGTGTGTGTGTGTGTTCATGTGTGTGTATGTGTGTGTGTTCATGTGTGTGCTGATTAAAATCAAAGACCCTACATCGAAAATATAACATCAGTAACATAAATATGACTATAGTAAAATATTATATTCCAAAACTTATGACAATTAGAATTAAAGAAATCAAAATGAAGAAATTATAATCACTTCATCATAATCTATCTTTGCCTGGGTTAATTTTGGAAAACAGAAGATGGGTTTTGTTAGTAAAATGCATAGCAAGATGTGCCCTGTACACCTCTCTTATGTTGTCCTCTTAGATTGTTAACATCCACTGAGAAAATGTCCCCATTCTTGGAATGAGAGCCATCTCTCCTGGTTGGGGGGCTCCAACCAGGAAGCTGGCTTCAGTTTAGCTCCCCATCACCTGAGCACAGCACCAATTTTCTGCCGTATCTTAACCAACAAATGCCAAGCTTTCAAATGTATCCATGTTCAACCACCTTCTTTCTTAACTCCAGATTTAAATGTTGAAATGAGAAACTACCCAGTCAATGGAATACAACCAAAACAAGTTGATCACTATCCCAAATTCCTTGAGTATTCTCTTAGAGTCTACCCTAAGCAAAAGTGCGTGCACACACACACACACACACACACACACACACACACACACATACACACACACACACATAGTTTTTGAGAAAAAAAATCTTCCAAAATAACAGTAGCAATGACTATCTCTACTCAAAACCTTTATATCCTTAGTAAACAAGAACCTACCAAGTGGAAATGCAGGTGAATGGGTTTGGAAAGTGTGTTGTACATGAAGTGAAGAGAATATCCCAGTGCCATGGGATTACAGAAATTAAAGAAAGGATGAGGAAATGGGCTTACAGTTTGCCAGGCTGACAACAGCTTCACAATAAAGAGAAAAAAAAAAAAGGTGAGATGAGAAGGGGAAATATGAAGGTCTCCTGCTGATGTGACGTTTTCCAATGAAAATACAACATGAGTCAAATACGGGTTTTTAAGTTATTCAGTCAGCATATTTGAGAAACCAAAAAGAAATGAACTAGTTTTAATCCTATTATTTTTTTAACAGCCTGGTTTATTTTTAATGGCTTATTTCATTTTTAATTATGTGTCTAAGTGTGTTTCTTGGTGTGCGTATGTTCATGTGAGTGTGGGGTGCCCTCTGATACCCAGGAGTCACAAGCAGTTGTGGTGAGCCACCCAACATGGGTAGTGAGAAAGATGCTGAGTCTCTGGAAGAACAGTATGTGCTCTTCAGCAGTGAGCCGTCGAGCCAGCCCTTTAATCCGAATATTGTAATCCAACATATACAAATCTTGTCATTTCAAACTACAACCAATATTTTAAAAGTTGACACGTTTTCTTTCTTCTTTTTAGCATTACGTCTTTGAAACCCGAGTGTGTTTTGTATCTATGGCACGTCTTGGTTTTGTCCACATTTCAAACCCTCAGTAGTCACTTGAGCTTTGTAGACCCCACACCAAACAATGCAACAGTCAGGAATCGTTAGAAACCTGTTAGTCTTCTCCGCAAAGTCTAACAGAGAAAAGAGGCACCTCTGGCAGGACGCCAGCCAACTCTCCTTGAGTAGGTAAGAATAGTGATGGCAAGTCCCTGAAAATTACCCAACCCAGGCATAACTTAAGCCTGAGGTCTGTGGGCAACTTCTGACCTGCTCATGAGCATCCTTGTGAATGTTTAGAAATTTTAGTCATTGACCTACAAAGTAAATAAACCAAATTAGTCATGAGGCCAACAGCCTATAACTCCCAAACTCCCAAGGCTCAAGTGGGAACAAAGGAAATTGGCGTTATATATCCTCAGAGCTGCCAAAGCATTTAACAGTCCAGCTGTGGGCCTTAGCACCTTGAGTCTGCTGGGAACACTCAGGTCAGTAACAAGCCTGGCTCAGGGAGAAGAAGAATTTGGAGCAATTTATTGTCTTTCAGTTGTTTTCAAATGTCAATGGAGCCTCATCAAGGAAGGGAAGGGGTTGGACTCTCCTCTTGTCCCTTTTATCTTCTTTGGTGTTTGGACAGGTGCAAAGGGTAGAATTATCTGGTGTATTCATAGAATTTTAAGAGTGGATCGAACCATTACAAATTTGACTTTTAAAGCCAACGAATGAGGAAAGAGAAGCTTTACTTTCAGGACACTAAAAGGCACATGTTTCACTTTATTCTCACCTGTAGAAGGTTGCACAGTGTTTGGAACCTGACATTTTTCACAGAAGGTACCGCAGGTCTGGTCCTCACTGCTCCTTACACCAATTTCTGCTACAGCCTCTAAATTTGCTTTTGACCTTCAGATTGACTCTTGTCAGCTTCCCTACCAGTCCACCCTCAGTGGGCCCAGCATGGCAGGCATCTAGTACACCTCTGCTCATGCCAGGACTAGCAAATGAAGGTGTAAAGTTCTCCCGTTTCAACACTCTCAACTCTTTGTGGTAGAGACTAATTATTCTCATTTTGTTTGTTTGTTTGTTTTTGTTTTTGTTTTGAAGGAGGAACCTGTAGGGCAGGTAAAACACAAGAACAAACAGCTGGTTAAAGCAAGAACTGAAGTTTGATCCTGGGCAGAGTCTCAGTGCATGAACAAGGACTGTGGCCCGTGTCACTCTACATAAGGCTGTGAAAACATGGTGTAAACCTTAAGCACACCACCAAGTAACAAGAAATGAAGTGCTTAGGAACTTGAGTGGCATTTTGGCTTAGAACTTGCATGCCTGCTGAGTCGAGCAATGAAAATGCCAGGCTTGTAAAAATATTCCACAGTAGTTCCCCATCGCCTTGAACGGCAAGTCATATATATGTCTCTGTCAAGACCCCCCCCAGACAGTCTCCCGATTTTCACAAAACCTTGCCCATGGTTTCTTTCAAATGCTTCTGTTTGAAATGCTGCATCTTTGCAATTTTAGAGGCTATAGAGTTAGCATCGTGGTTAAGGACATTTGTTGCTCTTGCAGAGGATCCAGGTTGGTTCTTAGCACCCTCTTGGTATCTCACAACTGTCTGTAATTCCAGTTCCAGGGCATCCCGACACATCTCTTCTGGCCCCTGGCACCAGGTGCACATTTGGTACATAGACATATGTAGATAAAATATTCACATACATAAAATGAAAATATTTAAAAACCATTTTTAAGTTCTATCTTAGGTGTCTTCATTTACCCCAGATAGAATTGCTTTCTTGTGTCAGGATTCTTAAAGGAACCCTTAATGACATTACAGATTCACTTACTCTATACACAGTGGCAAAGTTTTACACAAGAACTTGTCTTCGTGGTTGTTAAATCTTTTAAGGGCCAGAGAGGGCAAGTGACATGGGTAGTGGGACATACCTAGGCTAGAAGCCGGAGTTCTCCTCTTCACTGGCTACTTGACTATAGCCAAGACAATGATCCCCACCCCTACCCAAGTCCTGTTAGTTCCTCTTTGTTCAAAAACAGGATAATGATGAAAGTTGACCAACACCTCTTCAAGTGGCTAGAAAGAGCCAAATAAGCAGTAAATAGTGAAGCAGCCAACATGAAGTTGCTCTTCTTCACTTCTTACCACCACCCCTGTCTAGCATGTACCCAACATGCAAGCAAATCTTGGAGGAAAAAATTTGGCATCAGCTATAGAAAGAGTAGTAAAGACTCACAGTGTGATAAATTATCCCCTTTTCCTCACTCGCCCAATTGCAAGTGTTGGTTTCTCTTGTGGAAGGTCTTGCCAAATGCTCTCAATGGAATTAGGCAATATGGAGACTTTTTAATCAGTGAAACTGACTTTAGCAGACAGGGCTTTATAGGGAAGTAGAAGTCATTATTCATGTATCCCTTGTCTATTATTTCTCTCTGGACTTTATTAGGATGGGAGAGGGATAAGAAAGGCTACAAAAGCTGACCTACGGGCCAGAGAAGCTTAAGGGTCCAAGCACACACTTTCCAATATTTCAAAAGAAGGTTGGATGCAATCTATAGCAGAAAAAACAATCAGCAAACTCTTAGGAAACATGTGTGACTTAATTTATGTCATTCATATTTCTCCAAAGTGCTTAATTTTATAGAGAACTCAATGTATTATAATAAATTAATATTTAAGATGACAGGTACAGGGTTTGGATTTGAAGCTGCACCATGGCTTCTGGCTCATGTCCCTATGAGGTACCACAGTTTGCTATGCCCCATCCAGAACAAAGGATGTGCTGGCAGACACCTTTTCTCCTGTGACTAGAACTAGCTACCTTGTAGATAGGAGGAAGCTGATTTTTTTTTTCTGATCCTCTGCCTAATGAGGATACAGTGTTCCTGCTCTCTCAGGACACATGTAAAAGGTGCTAAAACCAGGCTTACCCACCAACAAGGCTGCCTGGGTTTCAATTATGATTCTCTCAACCTGCAGAACTACGACAAAATGTGTTGTTCATAAACTATCCATCCTCAGGTGCTCTGTTACAGCAGCACAAATGAATGGTACCTTTCTTAAAAGCAGCTAACACAAACCCACAACTGAAGCCTACATTTGAGGGGGGAAGTTGCTATTTTTTTTTTTTTTTTGGTTTTTCGAGACAGAGTTTCTCTGTGTATTGTTGGCTGTCCTGGACTCACTTTGTAGACCAGGCTGGCCTCGAACTCACAAAGATCCGCCTGCCTCTGCCTCCCAAGTGCTGGGATTAAAGGCGTGCGCCACCACCGCCCGGCATGAAGTTGCTATTTTTTAAAGTTACAATCAATGTCTTTTATTGAATTGGGCATCTTCACATCTATACCTGTTCAGATTTAAATATATATGTAGACAGTATCATATTGGTTTTTATCAACTCTTTTAATGATAACTGCCTGTGAACCATGATAAGCAGTTTTTATAAAAGCTAAAAGATATAGACAATACACTATTTGATTCAATAGTCATTCTAAAAGAGAGAACAAACATAAAAATTCATTTTTTTCTAAATTATTATTTCTTCAACTTACAATCACAATCACAATCCCCTCCCTACTCCCCCCTCTGGTCCCACCCTCCCACCCTTTTCTCCCAACCCCCAATCCACTTCCTTTTTTTTTTTAAGTTTAAGGTATGTCTTTTCCCCCCAACAGCTCCCTCTTTCAGTCCCACAAAAGGCTCTTTCTCTTATAACAACAAATGCAATACAAAACAACAAAAATAACTAGGCCACAACTATGAAATTATAAGGCTTAGCATACATTCCCAATGTCCAGACCATACGTATTTGGCAACTGACTTTAACATTCCACTATGCTACCATCTCCATGAGTTTTAAGTTCTATATCCAACTCAGCTTCCATCCTAACTTACATCACCATTT
Source organism: Lophiomys imhausi (assembly GCA_907164525.1). NCBI lineage: Eukaryota > Metazoa > Chordata > Mammalia > Rodentia > Muridae > Lophiomys > Lophiomys imhausi. The sequence goes on along the minus strand of CAJQZJ010033498.1, from coordinate 2,652,666 downwards.
TAAAAACATCTTCTTAGATCCAGGACACCCTCTTAATTCCTAAACAACTCAAAATTTAACTATGGGACTATAACTATGTAGTCTTCAACCACAACAGAGATCTGAGAGGGATAAATATATCTGATTATACAGGAAGTGCAGGGCCAGCAGCTTCCAAAACTAAGAAATGACAGACAACTGGCTGCCTGGACGGTTCCCAATTTCTCTCCATACATTAGAGCATCAATCTTCACCCTTTTGGCCCCGTTTCTCTGACAGACATTAATTGTAAAGCAGGAATTCATTTCTATTTCATCCATTATGAATGGTTCCATTTTATTTTAGGATGAGAAAACAAGACTTCATTCTCGAACATTGCACTTTTCTTTGTTAGAAGCAAGGAAGCTTCCTCTGTGACAAACTTGTTCTAATGAAAGAGACTAAGTGGGTTCCCCAACTAGAGGACACAGTGTTTCTGCAAGTACTAGCATGTGATGATTAAGAAATAGCCTCGATCCACTATCCTGCCTCAGCCTCCTAAGTAGCGGAGATTACAAATGTACAACCTCTCACTCAAGTTAGTAGCAATCTTAATTTCATAAAACCCATTGCTAAGATGTTGGTTTTGGCCATTTTTTTTTTTTTTTTTTTTTTTGCAGATAGTGTATCTGACTTAGTTCTGCTACCCATGTTATTTTCATCATCACCACCCTTTGCATCTGCTGCCATGCCTTATGTGTCCTGCTCCGCAAGTGGCCCAGAAGAACCTGGGTGCTAGTTCCTTTACCAGGGCATTGCCTGCTGATAGAATCTGGAGATAGTCCATGAAGCCTGATGCCTCACAGGACACTTGTGGACACAGTGGTTCCTGGCCACACCCAATGTACTCACACAAAAGCTCATGGCGACTGCTCAGCTTCAACAGCACTCTATGGAGAAACCTGAAGCCTGGATTTGTATATGTATTTGTCCTTTAGAATCACTTGACTCAAATTATCATTGCCTGAATTAATGTATGCTATTCATTGGGATTTAATGGCAAGTTCAATGTCACTAAAAGCAAAGGTGCTTGTGGTCATATGATTATCTCTATGCAAAATGTTCAAAGATAGAAGGGACCTGCACCCTGGAACATGGTTGCATGTTTGTCTCATGAGAAAATAGGAAGAAGGAAGGAGAGTGAGAGAAAGAAAGGGTAAGGCTGCCCTTGACTACATCATCTCCAGTTGGCCAGTTCACAGTAGAGGATCATTTCCTTGGTCATTTTAACAAACAGATATATGCCATCAGGAAGAGACAATTTCTAGCTGAAACCAAACTTGAAGAGTAGAGTATAGTTTTATAATTTTCAATGCACATATTTTCTAAACTAATTTCATGTACCATTCTACACAATGAAGTTTCACTAAGAATCCCACCGGTAGGAATTTATTTCACAACGTGATCTTTCTCTTTTAAAATGTTTCAGTATGAGAAAGCAAGCAAGATAACTACACTGCTCACTCTGGCATTCACCTCTAATAATTGCATTTGCACATATATACCTTGGCTCTTCTAGAATTATATATATTCTATATTATATAATAATATATAAAATATATAATTATCAGGTAAAAGATGTAAATCTCATGGTCTCAAATGGTCTACTTGTACTGGGAACAAACAGCTTTAGTGGTGATAGTATATAATGATATGCAAAATAGATAATTTAACAGAGACTATAATTCTAGAAATAAGTCAGTCACATGTAATAGCAAAAACAATATCTTTAAAAGTTAGTTTTTCTTTCTTTGCTTCATTTTTTTTTCTTTGCAATAAGGTCTACTTCTGTAGATCAGGCTGGCCTTGAATTCAGAATCCTCCTGAGTGCTTAGACTATAGGTATACATTTTTGCACCTAAGCAAGTTTTCTTCCTAATGTACAAAAGTCTCTGGTAACCAATAAATAATAAGCACAGACATAAAAAAAAAAAGATTTTTAAGATGACATTAAAAATTAAAGTGACAATAACATATACTCAAAGTGTATTATTCTCATTAGAAATCTGATGAGTGGTAAAGGATATCAGACATCTTTTTTTTTCAATAATTTATTTTTTATTTCTTCAAGTTACATCTCAATCACAATCCCCTCCCTACTCCCCCCTCCAGTCCCACCCTTCCACCCTCCTCCCCCCTCAACCCCCCATCCTCTTCCCTTCTTTTTTTTAGTTTAAGGTATTTCATTTTTCCCCCCAACAGCTCTCCCTTTCAGTCCAAAAAATGGTTCTTTTTCTTATAACTATAAACACAATACAAAACAACAGAAATAAATAGGCCACAATTATAAGAGTTATATGGTTTAGCATACATTCCCAATGTCCAGTCCATATGTATTTGGCACCTGACTTTAACATTCTACTATCTAACCATCTCCATGAGTTTAAAGTTCTATATCTAACTCAGCTTTCATACTAACTTGCCTCATAATTTTAAAAATATCTTCTTAGATCCAGAACACCCTCTTGATTCCTAAACAACTCAAAATTTAACTATGAGACTCCAGGTATCTATTCTTCAACCACCTCAGAGACCTGAGAGGGATAAATATATCTGATTATATAGGAAGTGCAGGGCCTGCAGCTTCCAAAACTAAAAAATGACATACCAGTGGCTGCCTGGACAGTTCCCATTATCTCTCCATACATTACAGCATCAATCTTCAGCCATTTGCAGGCCACACCTCTTAATGGGACCACTAACTTTTTAATAGAACCACTCTAGAGACCTAACGTTTAGCATATATGCTTGGGAATGACATTTAAGATCTGAATCGTAGATGAGCATCGAAGAATCTCCAGTGGGAGATGGTTGAACTAGTGGCAAGCCTATCTCTTGGCAAGAAAAACCCCTTGCTTCAACTGTAGACAGAATGCTGTCCAAAAAGGACAAAACTTGGTAGCAGGGAAGTCGACAGCCTAGCTCTGCCAAGACAGGGTAGGTAAGTCCTTCATAATCCCTGCTCTACAATCAATGTCTGTCAGAGAAACGGGGCCAAACGGCTAAAGATTGATGCTGTAATGTATGGAGAGAAAATGGGAACTGTCCAGGCAGCCACTGGTATGTATGTCATTTCTTAGTTTTGGAAGCTGCAGGCCCTGTACTTCCTATATAATCAGGTATATTTATCCCTCTCATGTCTCTGAGGTGGTTGAAGAATAGATAGCTAGAGTCTCATAGTTAAATTTTGAGTTGTTTAGGAATCAAGAGGGTGTTCTGGATCTAAGAAGATGTTTTTAAAATTGTGAGGCAAGTTAGTATGAAAGTTGAGTTAGATATAGAACTTTAAACTCATGGCGATGGTTAGATAGTAGAATGTTAAAACCAGGTGCCAAATACATATGGACTGGACATTGGGAATGTATCCTAAGCCATATAACTCACATAATTGTGGCCTATTTATTTCTGTTGTTTTGTATTGTATTTATTTTTACAAGAGAAAGAGCCATTTGTTGGACTGAAAGGGAGAGCTGTTGGGAGGAAAAAGATATACCTTAAACTAAAAAAAAAAAAAGGGTAGAGGATGGGGAGTTGAGGGGGAAGAGGGTGGGAGGGTGGGACTGGAAGGAGGAGTAGGGAGGGGATTGTGATTGAGATGTAACTTGAAGAAATAAAAAATAAATTATAAAAAAAAGATCTGAATTGTAGCACTGACCTTCTTCAGATGAATTCTCTCACCTTTAACAGGAAAATAATGATATTTTTTTAAATCTCCATGGAGACTATAAAGTTTAAGTAAGATGTGTGTGTGTGTGTGTGTGTGTGTGTGTGTGTGTGTATCATACACATATATAATGTAACAAAGTGACTTGCTATTATTCTTTCCAGAGATCATTCATATAGTGAAGTGTTTCATTCATTGATGAAAATGATTGAGTGTTACACCCAGGGAAACTGGTTATTACAATGTAGTATGATACATGCTTTGATAAAGTTAGGAAGAGAATGTTCTAAAAGAGCAGAGAAGCAAAAGGCTGTGCTTATGTGCAGATGCTTAGAAATAAATGTGTTACCTGTATTATTTAAATGATGTAATTAAGGATATGTAGAAATTCAGCAGGTAGAAAATAGGAGGAAGTAGGTATTCAGACAGAAGGCAGGAAACACTCAAAACACTGGAGTACAAAGTCAGTGCCAGGTCAGGGGATCATGAGCATTCCAGAAAAAAAAAAAAAAAAAAACTGAATGAGAGTATTGTCAGTGACATAGGTAGACAGCTAACCTTGAAATAAAAGCACAGCATTAGAACTTTTGTTGAAGTCAAACAAACCAGCAAAAGTCATAGATAGTTATTCTTTATTTATATGTAAAATTTAGCTATTCTTAATCCGTTTCTTTGGTGCAAAATCAAATATTTCTGACAATTAAGGCATACCTAATAAGACAACAGATTTTTAATGTTTTAAATAACTTGACACATTCCATGTTGCTTTATTACAACATATGTCTCCTCTTTGTAGTCATTTTCAATCTCTTAAATATTTTCATGGTGTGATGTAGTTATTAACTTTAACCCTATTATTTACAGAAGCAGAAATGACAAAGAATCCTGTAAACTTTGTAATTTTTCCCCATCAAGATCTTCAATAGTTTCACTTCAAAGCCTCCATGGACTAGCCTACTTCTGTACCCCAAACTTAGGGAAAAAAATCTTGAAAACGGTTCAATTGGTTTTTTATTGTTTGACTTGAGGTGCTGTCTTACTATGTAGCTCAGGCTGGCCCTGAACTTACAATCCTTCTACCTCAGCCTCTTTAGTGCTAGGATTGCAGGCATGTGCCACCGTAACTAGCTACCCAATATTTTTTATGGGAAAATATAGGCTAAACCAAATATGTTTTATATCTATTATCTATCTATCTGTCTGTCTGTCTGCCTGTCTGTCTGTCTATCTAGTCTATATATCATCTATTTTTATCTATCATCTATCTAACATATCTGTTTTCTGAGTGTACATGCATGAACATGTGTGTATGTGACCTTGTACACCCATATGCACACCCATCTTGGTTAAGCTGATTTAATTTTGTAAAGAAGGATTAGTCTATGTTGTGATACTTAATACTGTTTTCCAAGTTAATAGGATCATAAATCATCAGTGAGACAAATCTGTGGGCATGCCTATGATTTCCTTGGATTGGCTTAATTGAGGTGTGAAGATTTGTTCTATAAGTGGGCAGAACTATTGTATGAACTGAGATCCTGGACTGGATAAAAAGGAGAGGCAAGCTGAGGACTAGCATTCATCTCCCTGTGGATAAATCATGACCATCTGCTTCACGTTCCTGCCTCCATGCTTTCCTGCCATGGCAGACTGTATCCCTTTAGACTGTGAGCTCAAACAAACCTTTTCTCCTTTATGTTGGTTCTGGTCACATATGGGAAAGACACAGTGATAGGAAAGACGATCAATACATATGTGAAATATTTAGGTGCACACATGAGCTGAGAGTCACCACTGTCTACCATCTGTAAGCTAGAGGTCCACCAAGGGGGGAATAGTACATTTCTAGCTCAAGCCAAAGACTTGAGAAACAGGAGAGCCAATGGCATAACCTTAGTCGAAGGCTGAAAGCCCAAGAGTCTGGAATACTAATAAATGAAACAAAGGCTAAAGCAGAAAGAGCAAACACACTTCTGCCATTTTGGTCTATATGGACAATCAGCAGATTGGATGCTGCCCACTACCTTTGGTGAGAACAATCTCTCTTCATCCAAGTTAAAAGCTAATGTTTTCAGAAACACCCTCACAGGCACACTAAACGTTACATTTTACTAGCTCTCTGGGCAGCCAAGTTGACACATAAAATAACCATCACAAGTCTACCCTTGACAACATGACACCCATGCATACAACACTTTAAGCCATGCTTCATAGTGAAGTCATAATTCTAGCTAACATGATACAATCACCACATTTACAATATACATGTATCATTCCCCAGAATAACGTGCAACATCCTTAGGATGATGCTTAGTTTTCTCATGCCTTATCACTTCAAGGTTATGATGTAAACATCATGATAATACTTAAATAATGATATAAAGCCAATACCCCTTATGTTACATGAGATAGGAATAAGAAAGAATGCAAACACTGTAAGTAAGTATCTGTAAGTAAGCATGCACACACACTCACACACACAGTATAACTCATAAACAGGACAACAATGTTTACATCAATAGTCATTTTCTCAGTCACTACGATAAACTAGTTCTATTACACACCCTGCATTCTCAGCACCCAAGTTGGCTATAGTTATTTATGTGACTTTGCTTCTAGAAGATTCATTGTTTGTCCAACTTTTGTGAGTTACTGTAGCCCCAGGGACCTTAATCACAAGGTGTGATGACATGAGGAGCTGCCTCAAGAACCATCTGCATCCCAATACATTTTTTTTTCATGGAGACTATGGAATAGCAATCTACCTTCCTCTTGATGATCTCTACCAATCACCCTCACCAACACTGTGACTCCTGTCCTCTAGAGGACCAGAACTTATAGAACATATATAATATATTATGTGTGTGTATGTGTGCGTGTGTGTGTGCATGTGCGTGTGCGTGTGTGCATGTGCGTGTGCGTGTGTGCATGTGCGTGTGTGCGTGTGTATGCCAGGTCATAAATCCTATATATCACTTATGATATAGGCTTATGATATATATGATACAGGCTGTGATCTAGCTAGTCAAGATGGCTGTCTAGCAATGGAAGCTCCAACCATCCAGTAGTTGTTTGGTTCATGAGGCTAGATGTCCCAACTGGTCTTCAGTATAGGGTGGAATCACAAAGATGTAGGCTGTAATGCGAGTGAAAGAATGGACTTATGAGAAAGCAGTCAGGCAAAGAGAGAGCTTCCTTCTCCCATGTCTTTTCTATAGGCTGCCAACAGAAGGTGAGGCACAGATTTATGGCATATCTTCTCACCTCAAATGATCTGGATTAAAGTTGTATCTTTCCATCACAAAGATCCAGATTAAATGTGGTACTTCCCACTTCAAATGATTTCATTAGGAAAAAAAAAATCCCTCACAGGAATGCCCAGCCATTTGGGTAATACTTCATTCCAGTTGCAGTCAAGCAGACAACCAAGAATAGCCATTGCAAGTTTCTCCTCAACTTGCTGACCTGACCCACAGGAAGGAAGAGCCTCAAAAGGCCAGATGAAAATCTTAACTTTTAGTTTTGAGGAATTATTCTAGAGTCTTCCTTCTCACAGGAGAGCAAAATACCCTAGGAGAGGAAACTGGTGTCAGCGTTGGCAAACCATGGACACTGCCACTCCTATGTCCACCCTAGCTTCCTGAGCCTGCAAGCACAGATGGTGGGGAAAGATCACTCAAGATTGCATGCTGAGTCTAGCATCTAGAGGCCTCTGGAAAAGCTTGCTCCAATCCTTCAAGGTGATGCCACCCATATGGCATTGTACCACAGTCTTCAGAAGTCTATTTCCCTGTTCTGTCAGCCAGCTGCCTAGGGTGGTGGCACATACAGTAACCCCATGAATGCCATGAGCTTTGGCTCATCTCCACATTTTTTTTTCCTATAAAGTAAGTATTTGGTGGGAAGTGATGCTGTGTGGGACACCATAATAGTAGATAAGGCGTTCTGTAAGTCTGCAGGCTCTAGTTTTGGCATAAACAATGCATGCAGTGAAGGCAAATCCATACCCGAGTGAGTTCTTATTCCAATAAACATAAAATGCCGTTCCTTCCATGATGAATGTTGTCAGTGTAAACAACTATGTAACTAGCTGATTTTCCCGGGGGTGGGGAGGACATGCCACATATGCAGCACATTATTGTTTTATACTCTGGGAAGGCTAGAGGATCAGTCAAGTCTACTTTTGGGAGAGCGCATACAGCCTTCATCCTTGCCATTGTGATTGATCACTTTGTTCATGGGCATACTGGTTGACAGCAGACAGCAGACATGACTAGGAAAGGAGACTGACTGTCAATCTATAGAACTGGTTATTCTATCCACTTACTTATGAAAACAACCCAATGCCGAGGTTGCATTTATCTGACCAGTCATTTGGGACACAACTTGAATTTTTCCTACTTAGAGATGTCTATTCATAGCTATTTCCCAAGTTTCTTTGTCTCTGACTTTTCAATCATTCCTTCTAATTCACTGATCATCATGCCAAATTGTTGATGATTACAACATCCTTCTGAAATGTGTGCTCAAGTGCACACCTGCACACATGTAACCACAGAGGTAAAGTAAGATGTTAGCAGACATCGTCTCTAATTTACTCCCAGAGAAAACACTTATCTAGCTGGTGGCATAGGTTTGCCCAAGTCAGTCCATTGAGATTGCTGATTCAACTCTGCCATTTGTGACCTGTCCATGCTAACTTTCCTGTGTAAGTCTTTGTAAAACTTTCATGTTAAACTGAATGATGTCAGGACTTCTAATTTACTCATGGTGTTCCAGTTTTTGTATTACTTAGAAAATGCTTTTAAAAATTTTTGTTCCGTGGTGGTCTGATAAGATACAAGGGGTTATTTCAATTTTGTCTTCAACAGCAAAAGAATCAACAGAAAGCCTACACACACATGGAAATTGAACAGCTCCTTACTGGATGACCACTGGGTCAGGGAAGAAATAAAGAAGGAAATCAAAGACTTCTTAAAATCCAACGACAATGAAGACACAACATACCCAAACCTATGGGATACAATAAAAGCTGTGCTACGAGGAAAGTTCATAGCACTAAGTGCATTCAAAAAAGAAAATTGTGACAGCTCATATTAGTGAATTATCAGCTAAGCTGGGTGAGTTGGAAAAAAAAAGAAGCAAAAACGCCCAAGAGGAGCAGAAGGCAGGAAATCATCAAACTTAGGGCTGAAATCAACAACTTAGAAACAAAAAGAACTATACAAAGAATCAATGAAACCAAGAGTTGGTTCTTCGAGAAAATCAACAAAATAGACAGACCCCTAGCCAAATTAACTAAAAGGCAAAGAGAAAGAACCCAAATCAACAAAATCAGAAATGAAAAGGGAGAAATAACAACAGACATCGAGGAGATCCAGAAAATATTCGGGTCCTACTTTAAAAATCTATACTCCACCAAATTTGAAAACCTAAGCGAAATGGACAATTTCCTCGATACATTCCACCTACCAAAACTAAATCAAAATCAGATTAACAGCTTAAACAGCCCAATAACCCCTAAGGAAATAGAAACAGTCATTAATAATCTCCCAACCAAAAAAAGCCCAGGGCCAGATGGCTTTAGCACGGAATTCTACTGGACTTTCAAAGAGGAACTAACACCATTACTCTTCAAACTCTTCTACCACATAGAAACAGAAAGAACACTGCCAAACTCATTCTATGAGGCCACTGTCATTCTGATTCCTAAACCACACAAAGACCCAACAAAGAAAGAGAACTTCAGACCAATCTCCCTCATGAACATAGATGCAAAGATACTTAATAAAATACTAGCAAACCGAATTCAAGAACACATCAAAAATATCATACATCATGATCAAGTAGGCTTCATCGCAGGAATGCAGGGATGGTTCAATATACGAAAGTCTATCAATGTAATTCACCATATAAACAAGATGAAAGAAAAAAACCACATGATAATCTCGCTAGATGCAGAAAAAGCATTTGACAAAATCCAACACCCCTTCATGCTAAAAGTTCTGGAGAGAACAGCCATACAAGGGCCGTACCTAGAAATAATAAAGGCAATATACAGCAAGCCAGTAGCCAACATTAAATTAAATGGAGAGAAGCTTGAAGCATTTCCTCTAAACTCAGAGACAAGACAAGGATGTCCACTTTCACCATATCTCTTCAATATAGTACTTGAAGTTCTTGCTAGAGCAATAAAACAACTAAAGGAAATCAAAGGGATAAACATTGGAAATGAAGAAGTCAAATTATCCCTATTCGCAGATGATATGTTAGTATACATAAGCGACCCCAAAAACTCCAAGCTGTTATCTTACAGCTGATAAACAACTTCAGCAAGGTGGCTGGATACAAAATTAACTCAAAAAAAACAGAAGCCCTTCTTTATACAACAAACAAATATACCAAAAAAGAAATAAGGGAAACAACCCCCTTCACAATAGCCACAAACAATATAAAGTACCTGGGGGTAACTCTAACCAAGCAAGTAAAGGACCTATATAACAAGAACTTCAAGCCCCTGAAGAAAGAAATGGAAGAGGCATTTAGAAGATGGAAAGATCTCCCATGCTCATGGATAGGTAGGATCAACATAATAAAAATGGCTACTCTACCAAAAGCAATATATAGATTCAATGCAATTCCTATCAAAATACCAACACAATTCTTTATAGACTTGGAAAAAGCTATACTCAACTTCATATGGAACAACAAAAAGCCCAGAATAGCTAAATCAATCCTGTACAATAAAAAAGCATCTGGAGGTATCACCATCCCAGATTTCAAGCTGTACTACAGAACAATAATAATAAAAACAGCATGGTACTGGTATCGAAACAGACCAGTGGATCAATGGAATCGAATTGAAGACCCAAACATGGACCCACACACCTATGGCCAACTAATCTTTGACAAAGAAGCCAAAACCGCACAATGGAAGAAGGACAGCATCTTCAACAAATGGTGCTGGTCCAACTGGATGTCCACTTGTAAAAGAATGAAATTAGACCCATACCTATCACCTTGTACAAAACTTAATTCCAAGTGGATCAAAGACCTTAACATAAGGCCGGCCACACTAAAGATAATAGAAGAAAAAGTAGGAGAAACCCTCGAACTCATTGGCACAGGTGACAACTTCCTGAACAGAACACCAACAGCTCAGGACCTGAGATCAACAATCAATAAATGGGACCTCATGAAACTGAAAAGCTTCTGTAAGGCAAAAGACACTGTCATTCATACAAAACGGCAGCCTACAGACTGGGAGAAAATCTTCACCAACCCCACATCTGATAGAGGGCTATTATCTAAAATCTACAAAGAACTCAAGAAACTAAATGCCAAGAAACCAAAGAATCCAATCAAAAAATGGGAGATGGAGCTAAATAGAGAATTCACAAAGGAGGAATCCCTAATGGCCGAGAGTCACCTGAAGAAATGCTCAACATCCTTAATCATCAGAGAAATGCAACTCAAGACGACCCTGAGATTCCATCTCACACCTGTCAGAATGGCTAAGATAAAGAGCTCAAATGACAGCACATGCTGGCGAGGGTGTGGAGAAAGGGGAACCCTCCTCCATTGCTGGTGGGAGTGCAGACTTGTGCAACCACTATGGAGGTCTGTCTGGAGATATCTTAGAAACCTTGGAATAACTTTGCCTCAGGACCCAGCCATACCACTTCTGGGTATACACCCAAAGGACACCTCACGGAGACACAGGGAAGTCTCCTCATCTATGTTCATAGCAGCCTTATTTGTAATAGCTAGAAACTGGAAACAACCCAGATGTCCCTCAACTGAAGAATGGATTAAAAAATTGTGGTACATCTATACAATGGAATACTACTCAGCTATAAGAAACAATGAAATCATGCAATTTGCAACCAAATGGATGGATCTAGAGAAGCTCATTCTGAGTGAGCTAACCCAGACTCAGAAGGATGCACATGGCATCTATTCACTTATAGTAGGATTTTAGCTATATCGTACAGGATATCTGTACTACAACCAACACACCAAAAGGAACATGGACATAAATTTCTTTTTTCTTTTCATTTCTTTTTCTTTTTCCTTTCCCTCTTTTTTTCTCTTTCTTTTTCCTCTCTTTTTTTTGTTGTTGTTCTTTGTTTTTGTGGGTTTGTGTGTCTGTTGGTTTTTTTTTTTTAGTTTCCCCCCCCGTAGCAAGGAGACACCTTTCACTGGCAGTACTGCCTCGTAGACCCCCGGTGTATGAAGAGGCCCTCAGCCCTCATATGACTCCTGATCTGTGGTGAGAGACTGGTATGCAGGGACACTCCACCCCAGAGGATCAAGATGGAAGGGTCAGGGAGTAGAGCATGGGAGGGTGGGCCTGGGAAGCAGGAAAAGAGGACAATATGTCAAGGATGTAACCTGTAGCAACAAACAAATAAATTTACTAATTAAAAAAAAAGCAGGTAACAACGTTAATACACTGTAAATAAATTAAAGGACACAGCCGTTCAACCTGGTTTTATGAACCTCCAAGTGTCGAAAAAACGTAGAGCTAAGGTAAAATACAGGAGAAATGTGGTGTTAACCCATGCCTTTAACTTCAGCAGAGACGGGAGGAGCACCAAAGTGTTAGTGGACTTATAAATTCTAGAGTCACACGGAAAAGGGTGGTGAGGGTACACACCCTTAATCCCATCATTCAAGAAGAGTACACCCTTAACCCCAACACACTAGAGACAGAAACAGGCAGATCTCAGAGCTCAAGGTCAGCCTGATACAAAACAAACTCTAAATAAAGAAAAACTTTGATCCAGGAGTGGTGGAACACATTTTTAATCCCCTTAGATGGGAACCACAGGTCTTGGATCCCAATATTTAGAATGCAGAGACACACACATAGGATTTGGAAGGACCTAAGTTTAAAAGCTACTTACAAAAGGCCCACACAACACAAATTGTCCTTCGAGACCTCAAAATATATACACTAAAGCTGGTTTAGCTCCAAAATAACAAAATAATTTCTTCTTTAAACCAGATTGAAGGATAACACTTTATATATTGTCAAAAACCAAATTTGCTTCAGGAGAAATATTACCTACCCCCCCACCAAAAAAAAAAAGAGGGCGATTGTCCCTGAGTGAGGAATAGGGCAGGGCTCTGTTCTTATCATTCCAGGAGAATCAAAGCATCCATTCAAGGAACCCAGGGACAACTGGACAACGGAAACCTCAGCAGAAATCAGAATCAGACACCAAAAGAAGACGAGTGACCCAGATGATTCAGCCTGACAGACTCCCTTAATAGATGTCTCCATCAAAAGCCTACAACCACAACAACTCAATATTGCTAAGACCGTTCAGCTCTACACAATGCCCCAGCCAGAACCTCAGTAAAGCCTGGAAGTTCAGCTTCTGCCTACAAACTCCTTAGGTCATCTAAACAGCTGAGAACAGAAGGACTGAACATAAAAGGATTGTATAGACATTTTTAACCATTTTTCCATTTTGGTTTGGGCCCCAAACAGGTTTACTACGACCCAAATCAGCAGGAAGTCATTTTAAGAGAGCGATGTCCCATACCCAGAGGGTGGGGAGGGTGTTTCTCCGCCCCCCCCCTTTTTTCAGTTATTTGAAGGAAAACTGAAAACACTGTTATTTAGGGGAAGAGATTACAAGTTGTTAAATGGTCCTGTTTAATGGGTTTTGGAGGTTAGACCCAGGGTATTCCTTCTTTCCCTTTTCTGTATCCTTCTTTATCTCCTATGTAGGAATGCATGGACTTGAGAAAAATCGAGACACAGCACAGGAAGGATCAAGAAGAATGGTCACATTATTGAATATGCCCTTATACCCTTGTATATTGATACAAAATTAATAGTATATTTGGCTAAAGTGAAAAAAAATTTTGTATTCAAATCCATGTATATAAGACACAGCATAGTTAATACAGTACATTACCCCCATACAAATGAAATAAAATAAATGTAATGTTTATTACCCCCATACAAATGGGAAAAATAATTTAGTATTTCTAAGCCATCATGTCTGTTCATTTCTGTATAGTACCAACTCAACTGGGTAATCTGGGTCCTTTCTCCCAAAGTTGATAAGACAGATAATGTTTCTAAAATCTCAAATGTGTGTGTGTGTGTGTGTGTGTGTGTGTGTGTGTGTGTGTGTGTGT
>CAJQZJ010033498.1:2590720-2636966 GCA_907164525.1 Lophiomys imhausi | reverse complement strand
GAGTAAGGAGACAACCAGTTCACCCTTCTAGAGTAAGGAGACAACCAATTCACCCTTGTAGAGTAAGGAGACAACCAATTCACCCTTCTAGAGTAAAGAGACAACCAATATCGTCTATAAGCACCCTCAAAAAATACCAAGAAATAGCATGTACCAGCTACTTGAGCATCCTTTATAGCTCAGTCATGTTGGTATGTAGAATTATTATAGACCTTGTAATATTGTTTACTTAGCTATGATAACTGTTGCATCTAACACAGTAGACAATAGTAGTTGTTATTAACAGTCACTTGTGTTGTCTGCTAGCCTTTTCATTCAGAATTTTTGAGAACCAGGAGAATGACAAACAGAATTGTAGGGCATTTTGAGAGGCTTATCACTAATAAAAATTATTTTGTAGAAAATTCTATTTTTATTTAAATGAATAATAGCCACATAAGATGATCATATTCACTTGGACTTGGAGATAGAGTAACACATAGACTTTATATTGGATCTCTGGACAGGAAAATAAAATATAATTTTCTATTTAAGAGTTCACAGATTTTGAATGAATAAATTCACATTTATCTATGCATATTAATTTATATTCATATTTATTAGCTCCTAAACGATATAGTCATATTTATTGTTAGTTAAATTAAAAAAGAAATTAAAATGCCATTCTTCAATTTTATCTTCTCAGCTGTGACTTATATGTATCAAGAAGTGCAATTTCTCCATCCAGCATTCTGCTCTTTTTATTGTGTGCACTGCTTATCCATAGAAAATGATAGAAGCTCATGCATGTGGGAGCTTTGGCGGCAGTAACAGCATCAACATTCTTTCATCTGGGATGATGGAGAGATAATCCACCTGTGAAAGCACTTGGTGCCTCAGCTTATTTTGAGTGACAGGAGCATAACAGGTTCTCCTAAGCATTAATGTTCTGCAACAACACTGCATTGTCATCCCCTGTCTGATCCTGGCTCACACGAATTGTTCTCAGTGTTTCAAATTCCAATAAAAAAACTAGAGAAAGACACCTCAAAGCTATCATGTGGAAACAGATTAGCCAGAGCTCTAAACCATTAAACAAATGATGTAAAAGTCTCATTTATATACTCCTTAGAGGATGTTTACTGACAGATGGAAAACAAAGACTCCACATCTCACGAGCAATTTGCACACCTAAATCCCATATGTATTTTGACTCTTGAAGTATTAGCCTTTTTTGGTCCTTTATCTGGCTTTGCTTCATAATGCTGCTTTGAAAACTGTTTCAGGAAGGTTGGGAGGACACTTCTATATTCATTTGCATTTAACATTTTTCCTGTTATCTCTCTTATTTTAAAGCATTTTTAATTTATGTGTATGAGTGTGTGTGCTTGCTTATCTATATGTGCATGATATGTGTGCAAGTATCTGTGGAGGGCAGAAGAGAGGAGCAGAAGGATAGGGAGGGAGGTTTTTCTTTGACAAAAACAAGACCAAAATCCAGCATGAACATTACTAAAACCTGTAGCTCTGTGTCTGACATTCTAAACATGCGTTATGATATGAGCTCTAACACGCTTGGGAAGCCCTTGCATAGCTATGGTGATGTCTGTGGCTTTTCTGGGGCATCTTCATTATCCCGAGGTACCTTTGCATCTTAGGCTCCACTCTTAAAGCTTCATGCATTATGTTCTTGGGGCCTGTTTTCAGATATGTTGACCCTGATATATCATCTGGTCTCTTAGGGTCTCTTATCCTTTATAATCTTCAGGGAAGCTGCCATGATACCCTGCCTCTTGCGTTCTTCATCCATGTAAAAACCAGTATCATTCAGGCAAAGGAAACTTTGCTAAACACAGCTCCATACTGTCACCTTCTGCCACCTGATGAGTTCCTGTAGTCTTGTAGAGTCCTGGACTCTGGCTAACCTGGTGTCCCCAGGAATCAATCCTAGTGTAGAGGACTGTTTTCTCTTTAAAGGCACTAATAATAGCAACGGCACACCCTCCTCATCTTCACCTTTCCACTTGTTCCTTTCCTGGTCAATACGTGTTTCAGATTCCCCCCTCCCTGCATTTTATTCCAACTCCCAGTATCTATTGCACAGTTTGAATACAGTTTTTAAAATCGCCTCTACCAAATGAATCAGTCTGTCATTTTAAAACTTAGCCACAGTATTTCAGGGCAGGGACAAAACATAGAGAGCCCTTTCTGTAGAGTGTTACACAGCTGGACTCTAGCTACTTCCCATCATAACTCCCTCTCCCCCTGAAGCCTTTTAAGCTAGTCTGTACCTCCCATTTCTTTCAGGATGCTGGTCTTCTAAGCTCACATGAAAATTTCCCTTTAAACTCTGCTTGCTGCCTACACAGCTAGCCCATCTCATTTCTCTGAACATTTCCAAATTCTTCCCATGAGTCCGCTCCAAAGGCTTCAAAACCAGATTGTCCCAGTTGGCCATAGCAACAATCCCACTTCCCTGGTCCAATCTTTAGATATTGGCTTCATTATCCCTGTGAACAATTTCCTGACAGAAATAAGACTTTATTTTGGCTCATGGTTTCAGAGGGACATCCATGGTTGCATGGTGAGAGAATGTCAGAGAAAAAGGAAATCGATCACAGTGACATTTTGGAAACTCACCTTGATGACAAGTCTCATGGCTAAGTCTGCAACCCTTATCTTTCTTAGTTATTTAAGTTTCTGAAGTATTTTAGGCTCACTCCCCAAACATTTGGTGATATTGTTCCTTCTAGCTGATACTCCTTCCTCTGTTTCACAATGTCCAAGTAAGTTTCCTCCAACTTCTTGATCCTTTCTTCTTTCTTAAAGAAAGGATCTATTAATGTTTATTTTGCGTATATGCGTGAGTGCTTGCATGTATGCATGTGCATCACATGCGTGCCTATAGAGGCCAGGAAATGGCATCAGATCTCCTGGAACTGGAGTTGCAGGTAGTTGTGAGCTACCTGATGTGGGAGCTCACAACTGAACTCTGATCCTCTGCAAGAGCAACAAGTGATCTTAACAAATGAACACCTCTCCAGCCACTTCTTAACCCTCAAGATTATGTGTGCCCATCATGAGGAAGCATGTCACCCATGTATGATCTATGAGAAAACATTTGGTCTCCCAGTCACTCGCTTGTCTCCCTTAAGAGATTATAAGCAAATTAAGAAGAGAAACATCTTTGTATCCTCACTGCCTTAGGTCAAGGGTGGCTTGAAGAAAGTATTCAACTGATATTTATTGAATGACAGGTGTGAATAATTACTAAATTCACTGAAAGTTTCTGCATTTTATACTATTTAGATTCTCTCAAGTACTCAACTTAATAGTCAGAAGAGATTTCGCTCCATTATGTGAGTCAATCTGTTCTAAATTAAATTTAAACACATAACTATAAAAACAAACATAATTAGCATAAAGACATTTGGCTACACAAGCCCTGACTCTTGCTGATCACATAAGTTACCCCTGGCTAAGGATGGGAATGTCGCACTAGCCACGTTTGCAGATAGACAACACTTTCTACCTGTAGGATGATTGTTTGGAAATCTCTCAGAGTTCCCACTGAAGTTAGTTTGTAAGTCTGATGATGTGAATCTTAAAACATTTTAGTTTTGCAAATATAGAAATGGCTAAGACAGAGGCTGGAGAGATGGTTCCATGTTTAAGAGCACTTGTTTTTATAGAGGACCAGAGTTGAGTTCACAGACCCCACAAGATAGCTCACAACCATCTATAACTCTAGTTCCTGGAGATCTGATACCCTTTTCTGACCTCCATGGGCAGCAGGCAGGCACATGGCATACATACCCATAGGCAAAACACTTGTACAAATTGAATAAATAAATCTAAACAAAACTTGTTTAAATAAATGGTTAAGGCTAAGAGAACTGAGCAAAATGTCCTAGCTTAAAAACATATTGTTATAATGTCAGTTTTTAGTTCAAGGAACATAGATTATGTAATACAGAGGGACTAGGAGATATCATATAAGGAATTCTTTCTGGAGTCTCTGGAGGAAATTCCACTGTACATGAAAAAACCGTGAGTCCAGATGCCAGTGTACATATCTTCTAGTTCCTGTTATATATCTACATTTCAGTTTCCAAAGTGTTTAACCTCTGAATATTATTCAAAAGATACTGGCTTTTAAACTCATTTTTTCCTCTTCCTGAGGAAAGCCAAATAGAATAGGTGGTTATGGATGGATATGAGTGAGGGTGGGGGTGTGTGGAATGGAAGGATCAAATGTGGAGGGTGAGGGGGAAGGGAGGACATACAAGGAAAGACAGCTAAAACTACAGGCCATCGAGGGGTCCTATAGAAACCTAATACAGTAGAAAGTTTGTATACTATATACATCTATGAAGGCTATCTAAATGAAATCACCAAATAACAAGGGAGATGAAGCCCCAGTTGGACGTCTCTCATCACCAAATGAAGCTCCCATTACCAGAAATGGGTTACGACTAATTGAGTTGTTGGTCAAAGGGTCCCCGTGGGAATAGCCAAACAACCCAGGCTATTGTCAAGGCTATTGATTGTTCTTTGCAAGTGACGGTGGGGGCCGTATTGCTGAAGACAACATCTATATAACTCATTGGACACAGAGAAGTGAAGCTGTGCCTATCTAGAGCCTTCATCCCTAAGGACTAGTGTTCATGGTACTGGGAGGTACTCTTCAAACTACTAAAGGAGAAAGGGAAAAATCAACCTAGCAGCAAATCCTTCAATTTGCAATGGTGACCTTCCTTCAAGATGTGCTAGTGTAGTAGTGGCACAAAGCTGTGGGAGCAACCAACAGATATCTGGTTGGATTTAGGATTCACTCCATAAGATGGAACCCATCCCCAATGCTGCTCAGATGGCCAATGACCTGAGTCAAGATAAGAACCTAGGAAACCAACCACTACTCTTCTGTTAAAAGAGCTTGTCAATAAAATGACTCCTAATGATGTTCTGTTATACTCACAGATTAGTGCCTTGCTCAACCATCATCAGAGATTCTCCCTCCTGCAGTAGATGGGAACTAACACAGAGACTTACAACTAGACAATAAGTAAAGCACAAAAGACCTTGGAACACTCAGTCCTAAAATTTGATTTCTTCATCAAATCCCTCCCATCTGGGCTCAGGGACCCCTAAAGAAGATGAGATGTAAAGATATAAGAGCCAGAGGGGCTGAAAGGACACTGAGGAAACAAGGCCTTCTAAACACCGGAACTGCTCAGAGACTGTGGCAGCATGCACAGGGCCTGCATGGATCTGACTAGATGGGTTCCCACCAATGAGCAAAGTGGACACATGCTCCCATCCCTAACCCAGAAGCTTTCTCCAATTGGTAGCTACACCCAAATGAATAAACAATTAGTTTTCTTCAAGGGAGTCTCACTGGAGATACAAACTACTCTTAAGGGCAGGCCCCATGCCCATCAGTAGATGGCCAACAGAAATGAGCTCAGTAATGTCTTTGGAGGTTCTTTGTCCCATAATGTTTTGTTGTCTGGTCGTTTGCTGTTGTTGTTTACAGATCTGTTATAAATACACCATGGCTGCCGGTTTTGTTAGAGGGTTTCTGTGTGTCAACTTTGGGTTGGGGTGGGGGGACATGGGTGCTCGTCTTCCTGTTTGTTTTGTCATATCCAAGTTTTCCTGTCTTTATTTTATTCTTACTCTCTAGACACCTGTTTGTTTTCTAAGAGAAACAGAAATGGTGCGGATTTGGGTGGGAGAGGATAGAGGGAGGGTCATGGAGGAGATGGGAGAAGGGAAACTAATCAGAACATAGTATATGAAAATTCTATTTTTCATTTAGAGAAAAATAGGGAAAAAACTCTAAAAATAAAACTTTAAAAAATCAGTTTCTTTACTTATTGGCAAAGCACTATTTAGCCATGACTTTGATATTTGTTAAATTCACTTTTTAGGCATACTAGCTAATAGCCTGTTTGACCTCCATATTCTAGGGTTTACCTTTAGAATCTTTCATTCTGTGATTGCTAATAGGGTCCTGAATATTTTATCTGGAGGCCTAGAACATCAAGCCAACTGTCTAAGGAATGAATTACACTGAGGTTGGGAGCTGCTTCCTAACAGCCTATACGTCTTTTACAGAATCCATTTAGCGCTGCAATTATTAACTTCTTGGCAAGACTTTGACACTGTTCTCACTTCAGCGCATTGCACTGAGATAAGGAATCTCTCTGCCATCTGCTAGAAATTTAACCTCAGTGTGCAGGTATCTATCAAGTCTTCCCTGCTTTTCAGTTACCGGAGCTAAGGAGGAAACATCTTCCAAGTTGGATGCTCTGTCTCTCCCAGGAACTAGGAGCAGGAATATTGAGTCAGTTTGTGTGGAACTGGACAGTCATGAAGAGCTGGATTTTGAGTCACTGCCAAGGACAAAAGCCAAATCTAAAGGGCCCATCTAAGAAAGGGGTAGAGGCAAGGCAGCTATGTAAAGCTGTGAGAGATTTGGCTACTGGGATAAAGAAGCAAAGTAGCTACGTGCTCACATTTTCAGACCAAATGAAACCCAAGGAGACTGCTAGCATTACTCTCTTTCCTCGAGATTCCTTAATGCCATCTCAATAAGCTTACTAATTTGCATAGTGAACGTGGGTGTGTTTCTTGCTTGGATCATTCTTTGTACCATATTGAGAATTTGAAAGCAAATAAACTTCCATATGGGGAAAAATGTGAGTCATTGAAGACAACAAAAGACATGCAGAACATCACCTCCTCTACTCTCGTCTTGGCATTTAGTATTTTCTCTTATAAATACTAGGGGCCAAACTGTAGGAGGTAAATACAAGAGACAAAAGTTTGTCTTTGGTGTTTCATTTCTTTTTTTAAACAAATATTTTAAATGTATTATTTGAGAAGTTCATGAATGTATACGATGTTTTGTTCAACATACCCCCAGGGCAAACCTCCAAGTTCCCACAGACCCTCCCTCACACATGCCCTGCTTAACCTTGTGTATTTCTTTACAACTAATGAGCGCAGTTGGTGTTATGTGAGGGTATGGATCCACCCATTGTCTTCTGGACATGACAAGCTCTTTCCAACACATGCACTTCCTGACCCCTTCATCCATCACCCACCTTACAGAGGTGCTACGTTTGACTTTTTAAACCTAGAGAACTCATGCCTCTATCTTTTCCCTCTTGTCAGAGGATGCTTCAGAAAACATCTGCTAAACTTACTTTCCTAAAGAGAAAATATTAAAGCTATGTAAAATATAAGTCTCTATGAATATGTGTTGGAAAATTCCTCCTTTTTTAAACATTATTAAAAAATATTGACACAATGGGAATCTCAAATTCATAGTTTCAGCTGGTACAAGGACATATGTTTAGGGTCCCAGGTTGTGTGGACATGTTTGAAATCACTGTGAAGAGATGAATTCACTGTTATTTCTGTGTTTAAGGGTCTCTCTGACTTGAGACATGTCTATAACAGTGTGTGGAATGTGCATATTTGAGAAGAGACCACCCTGACTGTTTGGATTAATGTCTGTATCTAGTTTAGCAATGTAGGGCTGAAGAGTTCAGTTATTATGAGGTCATCTCTAGTGTGGGGTTCTGCATTCATTTCAAGGGTAAAGGACAGAGTATTTGTCTTCTTTTCTCTATGCTCTGGAAGATTCTTTGAAATGTAATATTTCCTTTTAAGTGGACACATCTTCAGAATCAAGCCAGTTAGTTGACAGATAGCTTGCATATGCTTGTATGTAAATACATTCATAGCATGAAACTATTCAAAATGCCAGAACTGTTTTCTCAAATTTTAATTTTGCATAGTTCTGGCAATTAACTCACTGTCAAACTCTGCATAAATTTGAATAGCTTCAGTCTGTAGTTTCCAAGCTTTTAGAAAGCTTGAATGGAGATCAAACAAAAACTTTCAACCTCATGAATGCAAATGACAATGTAAAACCAATTCCAAGTTTTTTCCATCGTGTAATCAATAAAACCTTATAAATTTGTAAGCAGAGCTGTCAAATCTCTGAATTTATATATTTATAGACTAAAGGTAGCCTATAAGATCACAGAAAAAGAGGTGAAATTTAGGGGGGCGGTTCTTCTGCTGTTAAACTCATCTAGACCCAGTTAAACTTGATGTGTTACGATTCATTTCTTTTAAGAATTCATGTCACAATTTCCTACTACTAAAAAAACAATGCCAGAAATGTTCTTCTCAAGTCCTTACTGCAGAGTACAGCCCAGTGAAAGACAAGAATGCAGTGGGGGTAATCAGAGATGTGTGATTTACACCAAGCCTAGGCGCTTGACTTCTCATACATTCTGTTCCCAGACCTTCTCATTTGAAACTGTGATAGAGTATCAGGGTCTAGAATTTTCAAGGGAATGGCAATACAAGGTTGTCAGGAAATACAGATTTTAATCCAAAGTCAGGGACATTGTATTTGTCCCTAAAAACTACTATTGCATTGTTTTCCAAGGTGAGGTCAGGAACCTACTTATTTATTAGATGGTAATCCATATTTGTGTGCCAGGAGGCTCTGAAGTGAAGCAGTTCAGAGATGAAATAATAACCTGAAGAGCACTCGTTATTGTAACTAAGGTTATAGGGCAGACTGTGCAAGGGTATTAGACAAGTCTTTGCTAGTGTGTAGTCATGGAAGAGGACAACCTTTGTCCAAATATCTTCCATAAATTATGAAAAAAATCAACCTTTGAATCACCTTTTCAGTACCCAAGTGCACCTCAGATCTACTGCTGAGTAGTGCTTAGTAAATGTTGCCTAGTGAAATTATCTATCCCCATATCTTTTTATTTTATTGTTTCTGGAGAGAGGAAGAGAGAGAAGGAGAGAAAATAAGAAAATTTACAGGACTTAACGATATAAATTGAGGGAAATCTTGAGCATACAAAATAGAGTCAGGAGTAACTTCATTATTGTTCTATGTCTTACAAAGTAAAAATAAATATAAATAAAACAAATACTCTTTTAAAAAGTATCAGACTTCACTTGATAGCGTGGGATATAGGTGCTAGACCTTGGTGAATGACAGGGATGTGAAATAAGTTCTTTATACCTAGGTATTATATACAACATCAGGGTGTTAATTGCGGTTCTTTGGCTTTACGTCTCTAGTAGTCTATACACCCAGAGTTTCTCATGCTAGGCTCCTAAATAAACACAAAACAACCTATGCAAGCATTATTTAAGGTTTTGATCACTAAATAATTTCAAGAAATGTTAGATTCCAGAATTTCCCTAGAAAAATATCTTGTATTACTTGAATCAATCCAGACACTGTGATTTGGAGTAACTGGGGGAAAAAAAAAAACTCAGTAAGTCACTCCAGGATCTTTTGAACGTTCCTCTTGATTGAAGCTGCTTTGAGTTGAGTTGAGAAGGAACCTGGTCTTTTCCTCCTGTCGATTTTGGAAGGCTTCTGTTCTCTGTGGTTAGATGTGCCCCTGGCATGTTTCTCTCCCAGGGAGACTGAATAGCAGCATTCAGGAAGTCAGATCCTCATGCTTGGGACTATGAAGTGGAAGCTTATAATGTACAGTTTTCTCCTAGATTCAAAGGGGTATAGATGCATATCCAGTGTTCACTTCAGACATGAACTGGAGACTAAATAGAGAACAGCTTGTTAACACTGGAAAAATAATGATGATCAAATAAAACTTATGTTGGGAGAGAAAGTGTTGGGTCAATCATATTTGCATTTTTGGCTGTTTATCATTTATTTCATTTTGCTCTAAAAAAGACAAAATATACTCTAATCTCTCTGCATATGGTTCAATTTCTTAAACTAAGATGTTTGGGGTAAAGATTATAAACAAAAATAAAAAAAACTGATTTTATTTAACCTGCCAGTTTAAAAATTTGCTTCCTCTTTTTCCCCCTAGTAGGTGAGCTAAAGGGTGGTTTATTTCCATTGCCTACCTCTAAGCTTTTCTATCTTTCCAGAAATCATTCCCCCTTCCTCTCCTTCTTTTTCCCCTCTTGGGAATTCTCAAGACTCCTTAGCAAAGTTTCAAAGCCCTCCATAGGAGCCCAGTCCATGCACATTGACTGCTGGGAGGACAGAGGGGCAGCATAACTTTCAGATTTCTGCAGGAGCACAGCTTTGGCTTCTCCTCCAATATTCAGTTTACATGTCTCTTGCACATGCTCAGGGTGTGCACAGTTGGACAGACCTCACCCACTGCACTATCTAGCACTCCTCCTCTCTTCCTTTTCTGAAAGTGTAGATGTGGCTAGAGAGAGAGAGACAAAGCTAGCCAGCCACCTCTTGCTATCATTTTTTTACTTCCCCTTGCTCTTAAATGTCACCGAACACCCACTCTTAAATGTCACCGAACACCCACGTAAGTCTTCTGGCATTTCTTTTCCTAATATCATCATCTGATGCAACTCAGCCAGTAACCTCACTTTCTCAAGTTCAAGGGAATTTCATCTGTAAAGTGATTCAAAATACAACATCATGTTTATGAAAGTCACTTTTAAGGGAGTATGTCTATGCCATTTTGTCACCCTCTTGCAAGTGAGAAGTTAAAAAAAAAATTCTAGAAGTTGCAGCAACTCCTTTGTTTGGTGAACATTCCTCTCCTCACTTCAGGTGTGATCCTTGCTGGATTACAGTGACTCCTGATACTTAGACATTTGGGACTGCTGTGACTTCTCTCTGTCTCTGATAAGTCACATACCAATGCTTCATAATTATGCTTTCATATCAGATAAAGTAATTACACTCAGAAGTATATCCCAAAGTAACTAGAGAGTAACATTAAGACAGGATGAGGGATTCCACTTGACAAGTGGCATCTTTACATACCACACAACATCAAATCTTGTTTCAAGTGGCTCCTGCCCAGTGGGTAGGGTTACACTGGCCTCCCTTTTAGAATCTTCCTATAAACAACTCACTGCTCACCATAGCTTTAGTTTTGGCATCTTTCTAGGAGTCATGAGACATAATGGCTTTGCGTATGGTATACATATAAACACTGTTTTCTCTGAAATATGGTATAAGTTTTAGATTTACAAAAATCGAATAATTTCAAGAATATGATCCCTATAATAAAATATGGGAGCTATAACCCAACAATCCAGAACTAAATGCTTGTATTTCCTCTCTCTTAGGGAAGGATGTTCATTTTTCTATGTTATTAGAGTG
This sequence comes from Lophiomys imhausi, assembly GCA_907164525.1. Taxonomy (NCBI): domain Eukaryota; kingdom Metazoa; phylum Chordata; class Mammalia; order Rodentia; family Muridae; genus Lophiomys; species Lophiomys imhausi. The sequence goes on along the minus strand of CAJQZJ010033498.1, from coordinate 2,625,820 downwards.
CCTGAAGAATGGCTATCATTAAATTTATACAACATAACTAGGGAAATGGATTGTGAGTTGGGAATGTCATTTAAAAGAATAGTTTAGAACTTAACAGTAAGTTCTTTTTTTAAAAAAAGCTAGTTCAGGTAATTTCTGAGTTTCAATAACAATTCCAGCTGATAATATAATTTGTGAAACTAGTGAAAACTCAACATCATGCTGCCTATAAGGTACACAATTTTGTCTTCACAGAACTGAAAGCTTGTAGGTTGAAAGCTACAGACTGGAAGAAATTATGCCAGACAAATAAAAACCACTGAGACCTATAAAGACTATTATTAGTGGGGCACAAATAGACTTATACACCAATATGTCTCTAGTGATAAAGGGACATTTTAAAATAATGAAATTGTCAAGCATGAAACAAAAACTGATAGAGGCTGTAGTAGATTCCAACAAGAGTGTAAACCAACTTAGTACAATAAATGTCTCCAGAACAATAACATAATACATATTGTTCTCAAGTACACATGGAAAATTCTACAGAGAAACCCATATACTAGGTCAAAACTAAGATCCCATCCCTGTTAAAGTCTCGAAATCATATGAAGTAGCTTAATCATCCTGATGGCTGGCTACCCACAATACTTTCTGGCAGGAGCCTTAGACCCAAAGCATCATTGGTTTTCTTATGAAGTTGACTTGGACTAAATGCAACCTCTCAAGAGACTTGATTTTCAGAGTCTTTGGTTCTGCAGTTCCTGGCTGAAGGACAGAACCTCTGGATAGACCTTCAGTGGCACTCAGCTATTCTGTAGCAGCCATTCTGTCATTATGTGGTCAGGGACTCAGCTCCAAATTGTATGTAAAAGAGCAACTGGATCCCAGTCTTTCAATGGCTTGAAGACAGCCAGAAGTGTTTTTTCTTGGGCTTAGTGAGCATCCAGGCAAAATGTCCTTTCCCACCAAGATGTGTAGAGTAAATCCGCAAAGATGATGCCTTTAGGGACCCTGTGCCCTTGAATCCTGTGTCAGTGGACATGGGCAGTGACGGTAGATTGAAAATCACCAGCACCTCACTAAGGTAGATGGATAGGCCAGTATCCTCCATTCCCACTCTTTTGTTTTCTGCCTCCCCACCCTATCGACAGCCACTGACAGTGAGGACAAGGTCCTTAGGGTGAAAGCTAAACCAAACTCAGGAGATCATCTAGCATTTCAGACAGCAGGCAAGGCTAAGCAATGCTGGGCACATTCTGGATATGGCAGAGGCTACTCTACTGAGAAGACGATGTGTTAGAGCTCTACAAATCCCATAAACCAAAACTTCAGAGTGGAGAGATAAGAGGAAAAGTAGAGTGCTTCAGCCCACTCTGTTCTAAGGACAACACTTATTTCCTCTAAGCTCAAACACAAAGATCATTTCACCTCTGGCTCATCCACATTCTTCCTGACCCAAATAACAGCACCATGCATTCTTAAAGTGAGAATAACAAGGGTAGAGGCTCATCAGATAAGCACCATCTTGATGAACCATGGCACCCCATCCCTGAGTCTGATTCTGAAAGTTTTGCCACCTGGGCCTACTTAGGAAACCAGAAGCCCTTTCCCAATGAGTTAGTGAACACGTGGGCCACTTAATCAACTGAAAATACAGCAAACATCAAGCCACCCAACTTGCACACCCCATTGAAAGGAAATAAGAAATAATCACAGGACTGACAGTGATGATTCCTGTGATTTATATCATGCTCATGTTTCTAGAGTGTTTACTTCCCTGGAAGCTCTTCAGAGAGAGTTTCTAGTGCCCCATTCCTCTTTTTATCTTAATTCTGATCTAGGAATGGTATATTAAAACAAACAAACAAACAAACAAACAAACAAACAAACAAACAAAGAAAAATATCTTAAACAGTGATTAGACCTGAAGAAAGAATTAAAATTTGAACATTCATGCAAAAATTGCTAGTATATGAAAGAAACCATTTTGTGTTGCTTTAAATGGGAAAAAATTACCAGTTGTGATGTTTGGATCATTTTTCCTAGGTAAGAATTCTGAAACTGACTTACTGTGAAAATTATGGTAAAGTGGAGTGCTGTACCATAAAATGTCTATGTTAACTCCTAATAAATTCCTGTGGGTATCCTGACTGCTAAGGTGATGGTACTGGGGACAGGGCCCTTTGGAAGAGAGATCAGTAAGTGAGAAGATTCACACACAATGCGAGCACCCTTACTTAGCTGTTGTCTGTTGGAGGCCTGCTCCTTTCTGAAAGGAGATGACGGGTGTGGATGTGGAGGAGAGGGGAAGTCAGGTGAGGGGAGTTGGGAAGTGTGCAGGTAGCGGAAACTATAGTCAAGATTACTATATGAGAGAAGAGTCTACTTTCAATTAAAAAAAAACAGTAAAAATAAAGAGTGTACCTCCCATTACTCATAGCTAGAGCAAGAGATGTATGAACCAGAAAGTAGGTCACTGACCAAGCTTTCAACCTGCTAGAGCCTTAATCTTGTTTTATCCAACTATTAGAAATATATTTTTCTGGTTTATAAATAATATAATTGATAGAAATTTGTTATAGTAATTCAAATATAGTAAGATTACAGTCATTCTGTATGATTATAATTTCCTTGATTTATCTGATAATGGCTATTAAAGAAGAAAACATAACTCAATATTAAAAACAGAAATGTGCCAAATATTTCACTATAAATATTTCTTCAAAGAAGATAAGTGGTTGGTCAACAAGCATGAAATATGATAAGTCTAATATCATCAGCCACTAGATAAATCAAAACTATAAGTGAGATATAATTTTAAATCCATCACGATGGCTGAAATAAAAAAGGTAATAAAAGGTATTGGGAGGACATTGAGAAATGAGAACACTCATACACTGCTAATATGAATGTAAACTATACAGCCATCTTGGAAACAGTTTGACACTTTCTCAAAGGTTAAAATGTAGAATTATCATGGGATCTAGATATTTCATAAATATGTATTGTGGGGGGGGTACACATTTGCTAAAATTATCAAGAGAAGTTCTAGGTAAGCTCTTATGTCAGTGTAGGGGGCTTGTGGTATAGAGATAAGCTAAATTCCAACTCCAGGAAAGGTAGCCATGAATTATGAACTATATACTATAAACTAGCTGTAAGCATCCTGAAGGAGTCAGTGAACCAAGTTGAACTTGCTTTGACATCTTAAGTTGAGGGAATTTTGTGAAGTGGCTGACCAGGATTCTTAAAACAGGAGTTAGAGACTTAGAGTGAAGGATGAGAAAATTCCACTCTATGGAGAACACAGCAGAGGCTTGCTAACCATACTTAGGGTACCTTGCTGAAAGTGGATTAGTAGCCACAGGCATGGTGACAGGACAGGAGGGCTCTGGGGAGCCTGGGTAAAGCCTAGCTCAGGAGAGTGAGCTGTTTGTCAGCTTGACAAAAATTAGTGTCACCTGGGAAGAGGGACCATCAATTAAGGAACTTCTTCCATTAGACTGGCTGTTGGCATATATGTGAGGCATTTTCTGGAGTGAATATTGATACAGAAAGTTCCAGCCCAATGTGGGGGTACTGGGTTGTATAAGAAAGCAGACTGAGCAAATTATGAAGGTAAGCCAGTTAGAAGGGTTCCCCCACGGTCTCTGCTTCAGTTCCTGCCCTGGAGTTTCTGCCTTGAGTTCCAGCCCTCATGATGTACTATGAGATACAGTTGAAATAAAACCCTTTCTTCCCATGTTGCTTTTGGTCATGGTGTTTAGCTCATCAAAAGAAAGCAAACTAGAGCAGAGAGTGCCTTTGTTAGTTTCTGCTTAAGATAAATGAAAACAACATTCAACATAAAATTAGCAGACAAGCTCAAAATACATTATCCAAATGGACAACTGATACCTTCATTAAAGGAATAACTATATAAATGTGATTTATCCACACTGTCAGTTAACATACAAATATTAGTTAAATGAATATTTAAAAAGAATCAAGTAACAAAATGAATGGACTTTGAAAACACCATGCTTAGTGTCTCGGTCAGTTTTCTATTGATATGAAGAGACACCATAACCATGGCAACTCTTATAAAGAAAAGCACTTAATTGGGGCTGGCTTGAAGTTTCAGAGGTTTAATCCCATGGAAGGGAGCATGGTAGCAGGCAGGCAGACATGGTGCTGGAGAAGTAACTGAGAGTTCCACATCTGGATCTGCAGGCAGCAGGAAGAGAGAGCCACTGGGCCTGTCTTGAATTTTTGAAGTCCACAGCAGTGGCACACTTGTCTTGAGTTTTTGAAGCTCACAGCAGTGGCACACTTCCTCCAACATGGCAGCATCTACTTCAACAAGACCACACCTCCTACTCCCTCTCAAGTAGTGCCACTCCCTTACCACTAAGCATTCAAATAGATGAGTTTATGGGGAGCATTTCTATTCAAACCACAACACTTAGTGACAAAAGCCAGGCAAAAACCACCACACATTTGACTGTTATATGAATGCAATATGTGAGAACAGGTGAAGACATAGGCCCAGAAAGTATATTAGTTCATATCTAACCTCGGGTAAGAGAAAATGCAGTTGTGGGGGACTAACTCCAATGACACAGAGAGGTAAAATAAAAATGTCTGAAATTCATTGTAAGGGGTTTGTTTTAATTTTGTGATTATAATTTAAAAAATCAACGAATTTTATATTTTAATGAACCAATTATATAATATGATAGAGATATCTTGATAAACACTTTTTTACAATCTTAGGAAAGGTCTGATGAGATAGCTGAGCTGGTAAAGGCACCAGACTAGTGATCTGAGTTCAATTCCTGGGACCTCTATGGTAGAAGAAGAGAAATGATTCCTATTAGTTGTCCTCTGAACTTCATACAATAAACAAGCAAATAAACAAATAAAATATGACTAAACATGTTTTTTTTTAATTCCTCAGAAATCTGGTTGCTGACATATACACTCTACTTTCATTGCTGGGGAATTTTTTTCTCTATTTCACATACATTGATAGAATTCTGTAATCTCATGAGTAATATGATATAATAGAATGAAAATGAAGAGAAACCAGATTTGAAGAACAGCTTTGTGCTTTTATGCTGGTTAATGAGAATTCCCATGATGAATTGTGACACATGGTGGCTTCCTCTTCTGGTAGGTTACTCAGGCACAATGTAATTTGTTTTAAACAGAGAGCCTTGGAAACGTATTCTAGACCCAGATTTTCCCAGACATGGAAAGTTGAGAATGTAGTGAGATGAAGTGACTTATCAAAAGCCCTGAAATGGTGGTGCGTACATTGCTACCTACTGCCTTTCCTTCCGAGGAAGGAAATTCTTTATTTCAGAGTACTATTATGGTCTGCACCATACTGAACTCATTGTTTTTTGTACTTGGATTCATCCAAATTTAAAACACCAGTGTCTAAGTGTTAAAGTTTACTTCTTTAGCTTCCAAAGTGAAATTTCTTATTGGTATACATGTTTTTTTACCCCCAAATTCATAGGCTATAATCCTAATCTCCAATATGTGATACTAGGAGCTGAGATTTATATAAAGTAATCCCTCACAAATGAGACGAAAAACTTCATAAATTGAACCCCAGCGACTTCTCACTGTCTTCCACCACATGAGGACACAGTCCAAGGGCCCTCACTACAATCTCACCATTATTGATTTCAGTCTAGAGAAATGTGAAAGACAAATTTCTATTTTTATAAATTACTTAGTCTACGGTACTTTTTAATACTGGCTAAAACCTACTAAGACACCAGTTTTGTCAAGGAAACAATATACAGCTATGCACCCAATTGTTTCATTTAAAAATCATTGCCAAGACTTTATTATTTGCCATTTTCAGTGCCCTATCATTATTGTTCTCTGCAACTTATGAGAGGAAAAGTTTCATTTTAGCTCACAGTTTGGAGAGCACAGTTTATCACCATGGGGAAGGCAAGGTGCTGAGAACAGCTCCTTCTTTGCACACAGGAACATGCAACACAGGTAGCTTGTTCACATCTTGATGGATCAGAAAGTAGGCCATGCAGGCCACAATCAGTGGTGGCATCATTCTCAAGCATTCTCCACTGGCTCTTTTCTGACAGCTAGGTCACACATTTCTATAATCTCCCCCAATAGTGGCACTGCCTGAGGAGTTCAGATTCATGAGCCGGTGAGATTTCACATCCATACTGCAGGCCTCAAATTAACAATGGACTGTGGACGGAGATCTTGGAATGCAAGTATGATCGTTGATCTACTTGTATTGAAAGGATTGCTCGTTGGGCCCGTTGCTCAGTTTCGTTGGCTGTGGACGATGATGGAGAAACGGCCACACGTATTTAATGATTTTGAAACCAATGCTTTCACTTACTTCTTTCGATCAGTGTTTTATGCGACCAAATAACTTAGCGAATACAGAATTTCAGTGCGATCTTTGAATGTAAGTAACCACCTGAATTCGTTTCTTTCTGCTTGAATCTGTCCTTAATGTTTGAGATGAAGGGACAAGTAGCTACAGTTGAATAGTGTAAGTGTCATTTACCGTTATACCCACTGACACATCGCAACTTGAATTACCACTGACCCTATGCAAGGTGGAAGAACAGTATAACTGCTCTCCCATGTGCCATGGAGAAACACGAATAACTTCCCTTGCAAGAAAAAGGCTCAGAGGACGTGTTCTAGATTGCTTTCCATTGCTGTGATAAAGATGGTGACAAAAGCATCTCAGAGAGGAAAGGGTTTATTTGGCCTCCATGCCCCATCATAGTCCATCACTGAGGGCAGTAAAGGCAGGAACAGAAGCAGATGGGACTTGGAGACATGAATTCAAGCAGAGACCATGGAGGAATGCTGCTTACTGGCTTGTACCACCTGCTTTCTTATACAACCCCGGACCATCTGTCCGGGAGTTATAACACCCACAATGAACTGGGACCTTCCACATCAGACATCAGTCAAGAAAATGCTTCCAAAGACTCGCCTGCATTTCATTCTGATGGAGGCATTTTCTCAATGGAAGTCCCCTCTTCCTAGATGACTCTGGTTTATGTTAAGCAGACAAAAAACAAAACAAAACAAACAAACAAAAAAGGGTCTAGCCAGGAAATCAAAAGGTTATTTTACTCATACTAAGAATGGTAGAAATTTTATCTTTCCTTTGGGATGCACTTGTGAGGTGTCTTTCAAATTTACATATATGTTTTCTTTGAGCACTTCACAGTAAATCAATACTGAAATGAGTATGGTTGCAAAGACCAACACTGTAATATACTCCCAAACATTTTTACCTTAAAAGTAAAGAACAAGCTTATTAGACTCAGCCATGGAGCTTTGCATTAGTTGGTTTTCCACTGAAAAGCTAAACAGCTGAATATAAAATTTTACATTTATTAACCAATAAAAGACCCTTCAACAGCTAACCGTATTTTAGGTGGAATAGTAATAGTGTCTAAAATCAGAAAAAGTGACTCTGGTTTGTACAGTAAAAGATTCCTCAAATTATGAAGCCCTTGGGTACTAAATGAGTGTAAGGTGCCTCTCTGCTTATTATTCATTTTTGTACTAGTAGTTATTGAAAGAAGTAAATGGAATGGTAATATATGAGCTGGTGGATGTAACCTGACACCCACAAGGTATGTTGTAGTACAGCTTCCTCCCTGGCTAGTGGGTCTATAGTTATAGCAGGAAAGGTGTAGACACTGGCCATGCCACTCCTTAGCAGGTGTGACCTTCCCGAGTAAGTCATAAAGGGAAATCTTATAGCTTCTGGGGGACATGTGATGAGAGTCCTTTAAAATTGTAATAAAGATGCTCTTCATAGTAGATGACTTCTGGCAGGGGGATGGGATAGAACTCACTTACCTTTAAGGGGCTGGCCACTGGGCATTTGATCATGCTCCAGTGAGTATATGGGCAGGCATGAGAAATTGTACTTGGTGTCTTTGAGGGGCGGGGGAGGGTGGATCTAGCAGGACTGGGAAGTGTGTGTGATTGGGGTGCACTGTGTGAAATTCCCAAAGAATCAATACAAATATTATGCTGGGAAAATAAGATGGGAGGTAGAAATAGCATCTATCTAAGGCTAAATGCTGATGTGGAGCGTGAGGTCTGAATTGTCAACACCTGAGTATGCAGTCATGCGCTAAGGCAATGTTGGTACTCAGAGAGCCAAAGGATAAAAACATTGCCTTAGCGTGTGGCTGTATACTGAGGTGTTGACAATTCAGACCTCACTTTCCACATCAGCATTTAGCCTTAAATAGATGCCATTTCTTCCCCCCATCTTCAGGGCTGCTTGATTTACACAAACTGAAAGTTTACCCGTGGATTTCTTACTCAGTGTAGCATCAAGATGTCTGTATTGAGTCTGTTGGGCTGTATCGTTTTCTTCTTCTGCAATTCAAATCCAATGGAATTTAAACTGTCCAAAATTCAAATTTTTGAAATTTAAACTGATCAGTTCTAGTTTGCTTTGTATGGTATAATTTTTGACCTATGCTTAATACATTTGCTTTTCTCAAACTACCATCTGAAATAGCATTATAAACACCATGAAGATATGCTTTTATATTTCAAAATTTTTCATGGAACAACTTCCTGACTTTACTTTTATTTTTATTCCTTGATATAATTTCCCATGCATCATGATATAATTTAACATATTTTAAAGTGGATCTGAAAATATGTGTTTAGTAATAATTTAAATAAATTAGTTTAGGCTAATTACATTATACAAATCAGAATGAATATCAATTCCTAAATTACATTATCAATAATAATAATAATAAAGTTAATGGGCTCACTAATTCTCTATGTATTAATAATGAAAATAAAAAGCTCCAGGTAAAACTCATTATTTTCTGTCTCTCCTACATGCTTCTATAACATTCCCACTACTAATAGCCTAATACCTGTGACCAAGATCCTGCTCCTTTCAACTCTGAGACACTCACAGAGTGGCCTTTTGAATAGCTACGCACAGTTGGCTCAAATGGGAATGGTTCATGCGTACTGCACTGCTACTGTTCGCCTGGAGCTGTGCAGCATGTTTGCCTTCCTTATAATTAAACCCGAAATATTGATTTGGTTGTCTGCCCATCAGAGAGAAATGTACCCATGGACAAGCATCATGTCATACTCAACTTTGGATCCTTGTCACTGTCAAAGTGGCTGGCATATTAGCAATGCTGTCCACACGCCTGTTGCAAGAGTGAATAGGGAATTACATTTGCCTCGAAGATAGCTCTCTGCCATGTAGCTGGACAATTCCGATGCTCAAGTTATTGTTTGCCAAAAATAGCAGCGTCATCAAAAGCAAGAGTTGTTTTATGCCACCAAATGAATTTTGTGGGCTAGGAAGTTAGATGGGATTCTTATCATATCATCTCAACCAATTTGTAAGGACTGGCATGATCTCGAGATGGGGTCTGGCTGGTGTTGCTCTCTCTATGCACATTTTCTTATCCATTTCCTGGATGCAGGTACTACAGCCATGCTTTCAAGACCTGAGCATGTGCTCAGGGTGCTGATTCACTTGTGTTAAAATGGCTCAAAATGTCTTAACTCATCTAAAAGTGTCTCTTTGGTGGTCTCCAAGCCAACAGCTCATACTTGCTTGTTTTCTCTGTGTTCAGGGGAGAATGTAAATCCTCCCCTCAGCTCTGCTACTGAAATCTAAACACAGACAACAGAGGACATCTGTGTCCCTTTGCTTGCACGAGAGTGTAATCTCCCGGCCACCAAACACCTTTAAAGGTTCAGCTGAGAAGTGAACCTCAAGGAACACTTTCCTATATAGAGTTCATTCATAGCGTTTCCTTCCGTTAGGCCAGACAAGCTTGGAACTACATGTCCTGGAGTGGGTCATACTGGATTCTGACCTGACATATTTGCCCACGACAGATGTCACCCTTACAAAAGCTCTTGCAGGGCTGGAGAGATGGCTCAGCGGTTAAGAGCACTAGCTGTTCTACTGAAGGACCCAGGTTCAAATCCCATCACCCACATGGCAGTTCACAGCTGTCTGTAATTGCCGGACATGGGGGCACACGCCTTTAATCCCAGCACTCGGGAGGCAGAGGCAGGGGGATCTCTGTGAGTTCAAGGCCAGCCTGGTTTACAAAGTGAGTCCAGAACAGCCAAAGGATACACAGAGAAACCCTGTCTCAAAAAACCAACCAACCAAACAAACAAAAAACCCAAAACCAAAACCAACCAACCAAACAAACAAAAAACCAGAAAACAAAAGCTCTTGCAACCAAATAAGAAAGCTGATGGAAGCTGCAGTCCCTGCACTTCCTGTATAATCAGATATATTTATCCCTCTCAGGTCTCTGAGGTGGTTGAAGAATAGATAGCTAGAGTCTCATAGTTAAATTTTGAGTTGTTTAGGAATCACGAGGGTGTTCTGGATCTAAGAAGATATTTTAAAAATTATGAGGCAAGTTAGTATGAAAGCTGAATTAGATATAGAACTTTAAACTCATGGAGATGGTTAGATAGTAGAATGTTAAAGTCAGGTGCCAAATACATATGGACTGGACATTGGGAATGTATGCTAAGCCATATAACTCTTATAATTGTGGCCTATTTATTTCTGTTGTTTTGTATTGTATTTATAGTTATAAGAAAAAGAACCATTTTTTGGACTGAAAGGGAGAGCTGTTGGGGGGAAAAAGAAATACCTTAAACAAAAAAAAAGAAGGGAAGAGGATGGGGGGGTTGAGGGGGAGGAGGGTGGAAGGGTGGGACTGGAGGGGGGAGTAGGGAGGGGATTGTGATTGAGATGTAACTTGAAGAAATAAAAAATAAATTATTAAAAAAAAAAAAGAAAGCTGATCACACAACACAAGCTTTGATCTAAGTATATTATATGAAGGAGTTTTTGTTGTTATTTGCTTTAATTTCAGCACAGGATTAACCATGTTCCCCTGAGCGATGTTCACCTTTACCTGAATTGCATAAACCAAGTTCTCCCATCTGAGAATTGAGAGCAAATGCACATAGAGCAACCATGCACTAGGAAGGACAAGAGGCTTCCGAACTGTACACTGAGGTGACCCCTGCCCCTACAACCTCTCTTCCTCCTGCTTTCTTTCTCTCTATCTCCAGTTTGAAATAGTCTAGGCATGTATCACCTTGCCATATTTTTCATGAATCTGTCACTTTAGATGATCTTGAGAGCAAGGATGGAGAACCAGTGAATAAGACTCAAGTAAGTAGGTGCGGACTAGGACAAATTTAGCTCTTTACTTCACGGAGGAAAGGAGATAGATGTTTCTGGATTGGGAGTGAAAATGCTAGTGCAATAGAGTTATTCTTTAGAAAATAGAAAGAAACAAGATTGTTATGGATAATTATCAGAGAGAGATGGCTTCTTTCATGCAATTATGTGGGCAGTGACAGGAAGAAAGGGCAACATTCTATCTCCTTCCCAACCCCAAATTTTCCTGTTACTGCCCTGCTTTCAGGAGTATCTGGTTGAATGGCCCAGGGCAACAGATTCCTGGCTGGCACAGACCTTAAATACCAAAGCCACAGAGTTCTAACAGTTAGACGCGTATGGTGAAAAAGTACCACCATGTATTACTTTCACACACTCCCATGTGGAATAGTGTGGGTATATATGACACAAAGTAAATACAACTTTTTGAGATTAAATGAATGTTTTTCCAACATTATTTCTATAAAGAAATGTTTGCCAAATAACCTTATTAGCAAACTTTGCAAGCAAAGTTTATTTATGAACCCGTCACTTTGTCTATATTTGTGTTTTATATTAAATATGGTTTCTGTGAGATAAGAAAATGAACATAGACAGGCAGCACTTCAGATTCTGGAGAAGGAGTGACTAGAACACAAATGGATGCTGCCATGGTAAGCAAGAAGCATCAGGACAGCTGAAACAACCATACCCCACTATCTGTGGTGATAGGCAGATATTGGGTTTAGATCACGTTGCCCGGTGATAGCCCTATGGCCAATCTGGATTTGATCGATAACTCCTAAGAAGAAGAAAGAAGACCAGACACAGGGACATGCCCACCTCATGTCTTTCCCTGAGATGCTCTGCATAGAGTTCTCCTGGTGAGAAGCCAGCACTGTGACTGAGCCAGGGCTCTGGGTCCCCAGATGTCTGGAGCTGTGAGACAAATAAACCTCTTTTCCATTATAAAGTTAGCTTACCTTAAGTATTTTGTTATAGTAACAACAACAACAACAACAACAACAACAACAACAAAGCTGAAGATAAAGCTGAATGGATAAAAGTGCTTGCTGCCAAGTCTGAAAACCTGAGTTTGGTTCCAGGGTAGAAACGGAGAACCGACTTTTGTAAATTGTCCTCTGACTTTCTGTGGTGGTTTGAATAGAAATGACCCCCATGGACCCATAGGGAGTGGTACGATTAGGAGGTGTGGCCTTGTTGGAAGAAGTGTGTCACTGGGGGCAGGTTTTGAGGCTTCAGATGCTCAAGCCATGCCCAGAATGTCTGTCTCTTCTTGCTGCCTGTGGATCCAGGTGTAGAATTCTCAGCTCCTTTTCCAGTACCATGTCTGCCTGCACACCACCGTGCTTCCTACCATGGTGACAATGGACTAAACCTCTGAACTGTAAGCCAGCCCCAATTAAATGTTTTCCTTTATAAGAGCTGCCATGGTCATGGTGTCTCTTCCCAGTAATAGAAACCCTAACTAAGACACTTCCACATATATGCTATGGAAAGTAAGCACTTACACAAATGTATACACACACACACACACACACACACACACACACACACACACACACAATCAATAAACTTAAAAGCTGGCTGACACAAATACTATTTTAAATTAGTAAACTAGTGATTTTTAGTATTTATGTTTCTTTACAAAATCTTAAAATGTAAATCCTTCTTTGGAATTATTTTTGTTCAAGATATGAACTGAATATATGGCTAAGTTAGAATGGAATTGAAAAACATTTAAACCACTATCTATTAAAAAATCATTCAATTCAAAACTGCTTAGTAGGGGAATTAACATTGCAACTGCATAAAATTATGTCTACAAATACATTAAAAATAAAAATCAGGAATAGTGAAAACTTCGATCATAATGGCTCTTGTATACCCTTTTGATAAGAAGGTATAATCACAACAGTATCTCCTCACAAGAAAATCCTACTGATATGACAACTTCTCTCCTAGGATGAGCAATGGCTATTCGGAAACTTCTAGACTGGTCCTAACATGTAGTGTTTTATGTTATTCAAAAGTAGAAAAATTTGGTAAAATGTCTTTATAGACTTACTTTTATCTAAAGAATGACTTAGCAATTATTTAATAATGGTATAATAAGGTGGTTGATGGCATATATTGTATTGTGATATGGATAAAAAGTAAGCTCTCATGCTAGGATTGTGGTTTATATTTTCTAGATAAGTAGACTGTAGCCCAGAAGGCAGATCTTGGACTTGAGTGGAACAGTCTCATGAGTCTTGTTCTTAGGATTCCTGATCCTCAGTATGCCAAAGTTTTATAGAGCAAATTAAATCTGCTAAATGAGGAGTACTTTTGAACTTTGCTACTTTGCAGATAGCTGGCTAAAACTGTTTCAGATTTTCTAACATTGGATGCATAACAGCTACTTTATGAGCATAACATTCCATTGAATATATTTCTAGGAAGCTTTGCAATTTCTGCTTTTTTGTAATGTCGTCTCTTTGTGTGTCTTTATTTGATAATTTCACTATGATTTAATGTCTGAAGGAAGGAGAAGGATGAGAGTGAGGACTATGGAGACTTTGGAGACTTTTAAGACTGGAGTCTTGAAATAGCAGGTTTTAAAAAGTGGTTTCATTACATTTGCTGAAAATCTAAAATCTTTATTTGCTTAGCACTGTCTGTTTTTACTTTTCTGTTTCTGTGATAATGCACAATAACCAAGGCAACTTATGCAAGAAAGAGTTTATTTGGGCTTATGGTTGAAAAAGGATAAGTATCTGTGATGCTGGGGACAGTGTGGGTGCAGGCCACACACATTGCACCTAGAACGGCAACTGGGAACACACATCTCTACAATGAGCAGGAAGCAGAGAGAGCAAACCGGAAAAGGCACAGGTATTTAAACTCTCAAAGCCTGCCTCCAATGACATACTTCCTTTAATAAGATGGCAACATCTAGAATTCCCTAAATAATGCCACCAAATGCGGAGCAAGTGTGCAAATGGCACAGCCTATAGGGTATGTTCTCATTCAGGCCTTTTAAAAGGTAATGTGTAGTGCAAGTTAGCATACTCTGATCATTCCCTAGAAGTTTTTGGAGAAATGAAATAACTTAACAGCCAATGGAAAACCAAAGACTGAGAACAGAGCTGATGAGTTGATAGTCATTTATCCTATGAATAAAGTGGGTAGCTTGGTGATTAGATCAGTAGTAATAACTCACTTGGTTGTGCACTTTAGGCATAAGGAAAATAGTGTTTGACCTTGAGAGGAAATAATCTTGTAATTTTAAGAGTAGTCTTACTGTAATTGTTACCAACTGGGCCTTCCGTTGACTCCCACCCTCATGTCACACACTGTTAGCAGCAACATTCTTGGCTTTGTTACTAAAATTGTATTGGAGTAACAGTAATCTCACAAGGATGATTAATGACTTAATCAGAAATGGAGGAGAGGCTTCCAAACACCAACTCAAGCACTGAAAATAACTAACATATTCTCTTCTCAGAAGCCAGTCACATTTTATTACAGTGTGTGCTGCAGTTCCTTGCCTTGTATGCAATTACTTCACATCCCCTTATTTACTGCAGCGAACTCTTAATGCTGAGCGTGCTTTTAATTTAGGGAGAAGACTGCCCATCACGTGAGTTCTTGGATTCTAAGCTTTTGATGTTGGAATAGTTTGTCCTTAGTAATGGTCTAATTATCCCAGTAGAGGAGACGTTTTGTTTCAAAGGGATTATTCATGGCCCGAATCAGATACCCTGAAGCTGCCAAGTAATAAGAGATGGTTAAAATCCTAAATCATCTTGCCTAACTACTAACTAAAAGCCAGTTAGTTGGCATTATTTTGGTAACCACACTGTTGCTAACCTCTTGCAAAACTTAAGAAGTGGGGTCTGGTATATGTTTCACCTCCAATGGTTTCTACAGGCCATAAAAGCCAGGATTCTGCCCATGTTTTATCATCTCTTTCCACAACAATTTAGGCTCACTTTTTCTTTTTTCACTAACATCCCTAAAAAATTTCTCAGTATTACAGTGGATGAAGACCCTTAGGATCCTTTCAAGATAAATGTTGAGATAGCTCCAATACAATCCCCATTTGTTGATGTATTACTTTTATGTTCAGTCTTAACATTCCTAAGTTGTGTCATTAAATTTTCTCCTAGTAAGTAAGAATAATGTTTCCTTGGTAAGCTCATGAATGTCTTCACTGTGCTTTGGTGAGTTGGAAGTTCCTACTTTGTGGGAAGTGTGTCTAAGCATTGCTAGTCCAGATTTTGAACTGAGCATGGAAAAACTGCATATGCATAGTCCTATATGTGATGTACATGGCTATTTTGTCTGCTTGTATGCGTGTGTACCACGTATGTGTCTGGTATCCAAGGAGGCCAGAAGAACATGTTGGATGTGCCTGGAGTTAAAGACAGTCAAAAGTTACCATATGGATGATGGGAATCGAGCCCAGGTCTTCTGGAAGAGCAGCCAGTGCTCTCAAATGCTGAGCCATCTTTCCAGGTTGGAAAGAAACTTCTTGATGTCAGGATGTAGCTTCTGTTTTTCTTTCCTCGCTGTGTCTGCCCCTCTGATTGTAAACGACAAGGTAACAATGTGAGAATAAAAGAAGAACCCATGAGCTCCTAGGAGAACTAGAAGTAAGTGTCTCCACCAAAAAATCCAAGGCAGGGAAAACACTGCAAAGGAGAAAGCTAGAAATAACAGAGGAGGAAAGAGGAACTATGAGTCTGACTGAGTAAGGCCTGGAGCCTTCCCACGTAGGCATCTAACTTGTTCCTTCCTTTCCTGAGAGAACAGACTTCCGGATTTCGGTTGGCTTTCTGTGCCAATGTAACCTCAGACTCACTCAGCATTCAAAGTGTGATTCTTCTCTTTCCCTGTGTGATACAAAAATAACTAATTGCTATTTATAAGAGGGCTTTCAGCGGCAGGATAATGAGGAAGTCACCCCTCGATGAGATCAAATCACGGCATGCTTCCTTTCAAATACAGTATTCAGAGGCTGTCTAGACCACATCTCTGTACAGCCAACCTGATTGCCATTATGTGGCAAAATAGACCTGAAATTAACATGACTTCAGTATTAGTCAAGTGTTAGACACAGCTCACTGGGCAGCATGCCATGTCCTCCATTAGTGATATCTTTTAATATTTTGTGCCTTTATCCCTGAGAGAAGAGAAAATTCTTTCTTGTAGCACTGTTTTGAAATAAGCCAAATGTGCTTCACTAAATAAACAGTTCTAGGTTCGTTTTCATTGCAAGTTTGTGGCTCTTTAACTCCCCCCATTTGCTTAATTTTTAAACTTTGTTTTGGCTCATTTCTCAGTATCTTCCTTTTCTCCCCACCCCCCCCCCGCAGAAAACTGTTGTTAAAGCCTTGAATTTTCTGGCTAAATATTTTATATGTCTTATTAGGCTCTTGGTTAACTGTGATCTCATTCATGTCTTATCTGGTGAATGATTCATGGATTCTTGGATTCACCGGCAAGTTTTAAGTTAATACTTTATTTGGTTTTTGGAAAGTTCTTCAGGTTATCTCATTACAAGCATATAGTTAATAATTCTTGGCACAAAGGGTGGGAGTGGTGGGGCTGCAAAATTTTTGCTTTTCAAAGACAAACCTTTATCTTTCAGTGTCACAGATTGCAGTAAAGGTTAACTCAACCATACTGGCAAATGTCACACATCAGGGTTTTGTGAGGAGACCATGCTCAGTTGTCTTAGTCTTATATGAGAAGGCCTGTAAAGGCCAGGAGAAACAAACCTAGTGGACAAGAGTCCCTGTTTGTGAGAATGAACTCAGGTCTAGCCAAGTCATAGCCTAAAATAACTTTGCAGCATCCAAATACATCCACATAAACCCTTCTCCCCTTCTTTTTGGATAATTAGTTCACTGTGATAGGAAAACATTTGTAGACAGAAAGACTTGGGTTAAAATTCTAACCCTACCATTGCATGGCCTTAGGCTAGCTTGAAACCCAAGCCTATTCATCCTAAGGTCTAACACCAGAGCCAATGGGGCCTCTATTACTACAGGGGACACTCGGGTATCTGCTCTGAGCCAAGTGAGGTCAAAAGCACCACTTTTTCTATTTTAAATCCTTTCATAAAATTGTAGCTGAATCTCATCTACTTAGACCATTTTCAGATAGAAAAGTAATTTTTGGCAATACCAAATCCAAGTTTGCCAAGTAGACAGATGTCAAGACCACTGCTTTTAAAAGTCCACCAGTTCTTGCAAGCAGCTGGAGCTCCCTTGGCTGTTTTTAGAGACTTGTCCTTACCCAAGGCAGAGAGAACAGATCCCAGGAAAGGCCCCAAAAGCCTACATCACCTGTGTCAATGGGCTGAAAAGCTCTTACTCATCCAGTTTTGACTTTGGAGATGAGGAATTTGAATCTGGTTTGCTTCCCAGTTGGACTCTGTCTATTATACCATGTAGAGTTATTTTGAGTCAACCAGAAAATCTGCAAAGAAATCAAAATGATGCTCTCTCTCCCTCTGACCTCAGTAATGATGGGTTGAGGCTTCAGGAGGCTTGGGAGCAAACCGTCAAAGCAGCTGCTGGGCCTCAGAGTCCAGAATACATGTTTCAAGTTCTCCAAATAAAAGGGCCCAATAAAGAACTTCTTCTAACAGTAACCAAAACAGCTTGTAGCGCTCCAGTTACACCATGGCTACTGAGACCTCAAACATGGGCTGGGCTCCTTTGAAGCATATAGAGTGAACCCCAGGATGGCTGTCAGAGAGCACCTGGCTCCTGCTTTCTTTCTAACCTTCCTTTTATGTGACATGAGAAAAATTTTGAAGTTATTTTTGACTCTTATTTTCTCACACATTCCATTTTTAGTACAATTGCAAAATCTCGATGGTGTCAGCTTCAAATTACATCTGACCACTGGCTACCACTTTCAAAGCTGCCACCTTCATCCCAGCCAGCATTGTGTTTTCTCCAGAAAACTGAAGATGCATCAGCTTGGCAATTGTCCTGATATGTTTTCTTTTTTCTTTTTTAATTTATTTATTTATTGCTTCAGGTTACATCTCCATCACAGTGTCCTCTTTCCACCCCTCCCAGACCCGCTCTCCCACTCTCTACCCCCATCCCTTCCATCCCACTCCTCTGGAGTGAAGTGTCCCTACCTAACGGTCCCCTGCCCCAGTTCAGCAGTCATATGAGGGCCAAGAGCCTCCTCATACACTGGGGGCATACAAGGCAGCACCACTAGGGAAGAGTGTCCCATTGATAGGGAGAAAAAGAAAAAGTCTATGTCCATGTTCCCTTTGGTGCATTGGTTGTAGTATAGTTATCCTGTACTATATGGCTAAAATCCGACTATAAGTGAATAGATGCCATGCGCATCCTTCTGAGTCTGGGTTAGCTCACAAAAGATGAGCTTCTCGTTCTATCCATTTGGCTGCAAATTGCATAATTTCCTTGTTTCTGATAGCTGAGTAGTATTCCATTGTGTAGATGTACCACTGTTTTTTAATCCATTCTTCAGTTGAGGTATATCTGGGTTGTTTCCAGTTTATAGCTATTACAAATAAGGCTGCTATGAACATAGATTAGGAAACTTCCTTGTGATTCAGTGATGAGTCATTTGGATCTATACCCAGAAGTGGTATGGCTGGTTCCCGAGGCAGAGCTATTTCAAGTTTTCCAAGATATCGCCAGACTGACCTCCATGGTGGTTGCACAAGCCTGCACTCCAAGAAACCAAATAATCCAACCAAAAAATGGGGAAAAGAGCTAAACAGAGAACTCACAAAGGAGGAATTCCTAAAGGCTAAGAGACACTTGAAGAAATGCTCAGCATCCTTAACCATCAGAGAAATGCAACTCAAGCTGACTCTAAGATTCCATCTCACACCTGTCAGAATGGCTAAGATCAAAATCTCAAATGACAACACATGCTGGCAAGGGTATGGAGAAAGGGGAGTCCCAATGTGTTTTCAAAAGTCTCTTTGTGGGAAACTTGATCTTCTTTGTGGTTGTGAGTTAATGGCCCTTACAGAGGTGGAAACTTGTGGAAAGTTCTAAGCTTATTGGGGCTATACCTTAAGAAAGGTCTCTTGGCTTCCTGTTTTGAGATTTGATCTCTTTATTCTTTTTCAGTTGTAAGCCCCCTCTCCTATTGTGACCCCCACCAGGGGCAAAAACAATGGGGCTGCTCAATTTTGAGTCTTGGACTTCCATTAAATTATAAGTTAACCTGTTTTCCTTACAAAGTTAGTCTGTTTCAGTTCTTTTGTTACACCACCTCAAAACTGACCCACAGCATCTCATGGATAAGTCAGCTACTACATTTCCCTTTCTTTTCATAGTCTTAGAGTTTGTTAGCCATGCTTCCATAATGAAATGGGCCCTCATTCAACACCCTTAATTTGTTCCTAGAGCTCCTACCATTAAATAAAAAAGCAGCGATGTAAAAACATTTCATTCATTCATTCACTCATTCATTCATTCATTCACTCATGTTTTGAGGTGGTCTCGTATAGTCAAGGCCAGATTTGAACTCTCTATACGGCCCAAGTCATATAGATGATGTTGAACTCCTCTGATCCTCCTCTCTCCACCTCCTGAATCCTGGGATCCTAGGTATGTGCCATCATTCTGGGTTTTATGCAGTTTTGGGAATTGAACCTAGGGCTACATGCATGCAATGTAAACACTCTACTGACTGAAATACATTCCAAACCCTATTTTTTGGTCACCTTTAATAGGAACAGAAAGGAATATATTTCATCCCAACTGAAGATATTTAAATAAATTTTACAGTTAGAAAATGCCTTAATTGAACAGTTTTCAATTTTCATGATAATGTATAAATAACACCAAATTAAAGGGCAAATAGTTTTTACATAATATGTAAAGAAATGAAGGTTCATGGTATTGATCAAAAGGAGGCTGAAAGACTGGTGGTGCTGGTTGCTGGAGGTATATGGAAGACAGTTGTCCTTAAGGCATAGTCTGCTTTCTGTATCAATGTTTACTTGCCGACCCATGTTTTCAAACACTGGAGGATAATGGTTCACTCGCACCCAGCCCACACTTAAAATTCACAGGGCTAGCAGAGAACCAGTGTAAGTCCAAATAATAGCTAAGCAGAACAACATCTGGATAGACGTAAACTCTCGGTGCTTAGAGTAAAAAGTTACAATGTTATCTTTTGTCATTAACCATGCTTAGGCAAATAAAATAATTTTAGCTTATCCAAAAGTGGCCCTCGGTTAAAATTTGCTCTCAAATTCGAGAGTTAAGAACTGATTACTAAAAGCTGGTGGGGGAAAATGCATGTTTTTCGTAAAACTGCAATGTCAAATTCTCAACTCTAGTACTTATGTAATTTATGTGTTTTGGGCTCTAAGAATCTGTGTGTGTGTGTGTGTGTGTGTGTGTGTGTGTGTTAAAGTAAATCTTCTGTGGATATTGAAGGACAAATTTGTTATCAAAAGCAGAGTTAAGAAAAAGACCCTTGTTTCCCAGAAGTACAGCCTCTCCCCTTAACAGCTTTTACCAATGCCAGTCGTGGTCTGCTTTGTATTACGGAAACATTTAAAAAGGGGAAGACATGATGCTGTGGAAGTCCTCTCCTAGGCTGGGCTGTCTTATTGCAAAACAATCGGTTGTAAAGTTGACGGTACAAGCAACCATCATTTTAGTATGCTCATGAATAGCATGCATCAGGAATGCCGACAAAAAGCAGCAGGCATCTGTTGTCTCTGCTTTGTGGTAGCTGAGCGCGCTCCTGGGAAGGCTGGGATGGCTTGAAGGAACTGACCAACTAGAAGTGATTTACACAGTTGGACATTGCGGTCATTCGGAGGCCCCTGGTTACTCCTTTACTTCCTGTAGGTAACTCCAAGGAGGCTTAAAAGCTGAGTTCAATCGACACCTGTACTCTCCCTGAGCTTCTTCCAGCACAGAGGTTACCTTCTTAGTTTGATCATTGCAGAGGGAATGTCCCAAGTGCAGGAGTTTCAAGAGAACTGGATGGATGCCACACAGCCTTTCCTGAACCAGCCACGAAAGTCACAGAATGTTACTTTCCCCTTATCCTATTGGTTGATGCAGAAATCATAAACCCCATCATGACATAACAGGAGGGTCAAAAATCTGTAGCCACTAATTTAAATCTCTGCTTTTGCCACATTGAAGAGCAGAGATTGCTATGCTATAGTCTGTCCTCGGGAGACTGCCCGAAAAGGTTGGAGACATTTGGGGGGGGGCGTGCTGCGAAGGTAGGATAAAATTCTTTCTTTGAACAACTGTACAGATAGCTCTACGTTCACTCTAGTCAGAATACTGAGCATTCTTGTGTTAGTCAGTCTTTTGTTATTGTACCAAACATTGGAGATAAATCAACTTAACAAAGAGAGGAGGTTCATTTGGGGTCACAATTCTGAAGGATTAGTCATCATCAGATGGATCCATTGCTTTTAGGGCTCTGGATAGGGGGTGAGGAGTGAGGGAATCTGGCTGAATAGAGTTACTCAACTAGTTCCCAGAAAGAGAAGAGAAGAAGAGGAAAGGACTGAAGCCATAGGGGCTCCCTTGAAGGCAATTACTTGAGGATTCGATTCCTCCCTAAGCTCCTCTTTAGTTTCACTGCTTGCCTCTAACACCAGGCCTGGCCAAACCTCCATTACATGGATATTTCTCACAAAAACTTGATATACTGGTGGTGAATATTGTTTTGCTGCATATTTGTAAAAGAATGCTCACAGTGTGTAAACACCTAAAATCATCTGCAGGTGATTTCAATGGGAGGTTGATGTGCACAAAGAGTTAAGTCAAAGAAAAAAGTTGTTTGAAAAAAAAAGTAGGCAAACTATGGCCACAAAGGACATGCCTGTCCCGGGAAGGATGGCAGCTACTTCATATCACTTCAGTTTTACATACATGCTGTGGTGTCTGCATTAACATTGTAATTCTATAAAGAAAATAATGGAGATGAATTATTATTTATTTTAAAGTTCTATAGCTACATAATTTTTTATCTTTCATTTCAGCATCTTTTAATCTCTGCTTTTAACACCAGGAACACTGAGTTTTACAAAAATGCTTTTGAAAGAGAATTAGAGCAGAACCTGCCTGTTGTGAAGGAGCTGTTTTATTTGTTATTTTCACTGTCACTGGCTGAGTCTTTCTTTTTCTTAAAATATGAACTAAATATAATAAAATCACATGAAAATATGATGTGGGAAAAGCATCTAAAACACAAGCCAATGTTTTTATTAGATTTTACAGTTATAAAATTACTTTGTCAAATTCCTATAAAGTTTCTAAATGCTCAGTTCCATCTCTGTTCTTATCCCACATTAGTAGCAGATGATTACTGGACCACCTCCCATTGATAAAGACCCTTTGAGCAACAGTATCTTACCAAAGTAAGATACTGTTTAATACAGAGATAACATACATTTTCCCACCTCATCTCTCACCAAAATGCAGTTGTTAGCAGATACAATTCAAACACATTTGTTTCCAGTTCTTTCTTTCTTTTCAGTACATATACCCACCTTTTTATGCACGGGATTCAATTGTCTCCAACCTTCTGGGGCTTTGATGGTACTTTACCCAGTTGCTCAGCCTCAGCTGGAATCCAAGGGTAGGGAATCATCCCAAGGAGCTTGAGCAACAGACACAAGAGCACTAGCTTCCTAATTTATAGGCGGCCTAGTCCTTTACATCATGGAAAGTGGGATAGCCATGAAAGATAAAAAGAATCTGTGTGTGGAATGGAAAGCAAGAGGTGGCCTTACTTGTATTTGCCAGAAGAATACTCTAAAAATATCATATGTCCATGGGAAATTGAGTGTAGATTAAGAGTTTTATTTTGTATAGATTGGTTGAATTCTTGCTAGGGTTTTGTGGTAGACTGTATGGTACATGGGTACTTTCCAAGCTGCTTTTCCAAGACAAAAAAAAAAAAGGAATGGAGTTTCAGTTTCTACAGAAAGAATGTGCCAATGTTGGGAGCATGGAGTTGGCATCGCATTTTCCAAAGAGCCTTTCAAAGAGTCACAGCTTTTTTTTTTTTTTTTTTTAATCCTGATCTTCATCCTGCAGTGGAGAGTTTCTCAGAGTAAGACATTTGGTGAGAAAAGTGTCATAGATATTCCCAGCTGAAACAAGTAGGTTTTCAGCTGTTGATGGTTTTATTTCCTTAAGCAGCTGATAGCTCTGAGTGTACATTGAAAACATCTAGCGGGAAACTCAGAAAGTAACGATGCTGGAGTCTCATTACCACATCTGGAATTCATTGTTCTGGATCTCACCTGACCATAGATTTTATTTTAAAACATCACCTCATAATTCTACTACTCATCATGGTTAAAACTGCTCTGAAAGCTTAGGGATACAATTATGATAAAGTCAATACAATTGAAATTTAACCACATTTTGATCATGTGTCAGGACAACATTGCCTCAATAGTGGATGAAAGCAATATCTATGTTAAATATGCTTACTGTTGTCATGTATATATAATATTGCAATGATCTGAGATATAAAACATGAAATGATTCACTGGACAATGATATGGGGTGGTGATATAATCTGTTTGTTTTCATTTCATTAAAGCAGCCTAGATGTTATTCAATATTTTTTAGAATTATAGATACTGATATATGAACTTATAAAGGTCATTTAAAATAAGATTTTGTTTTATTTTCATTTTTATTTCTTTATTGAAAATAAATTTGTCTACAACATATTTTGATCAAAGTTTCCCCCCTCATCTCCTCCTACATCTTCCCCCACCTCCCCTCCCTTCCAATTCCATGCCTTCTTTCTCAATCTCTCTTTAGAAAACAAACAGGCAACAAAACAAAAAAATATAACACAAAAAAAGACTGAAAAAGGGGGAAAAGCACAAGAAACACATATACATTAAAACATACACATAGACACACACAGCATAAAAACACTAAATTGGAAACAATAATATACAAGCAAAAGACCAGTAAGGTTAAAAAAATGTTCAAAAAAGCGTTATGAGCCAAAAATAATCTCCCAAAATACCATTGAGTTCATTTTGTATTATCATCTACTGCTAGGCGTGGCACCTGCCCTTAAGTATGGCTTGTATACCAAATGAGACTTCCTTGGAGAGACTAACTTTTTCTTTACCAGTGGTTGTCGGTTGGAGATAGCTTCTTGTTTAGGAGTGGGACCTTGTGTCCACATCCCCCCCTGCCTCAGCAATGGTATTCTGTCTGGGCATACTTTGGGGATACAATGAAATGCTTTGATGTATTTATAAGGTGTGAGATGATGAGCTTGTTTATATGTGGGATCTAAAATAGTCAGATTGCTAGAGATGGCGTCAATGGATCTTACCGGAAGCAGGTGAACTCTGGAATGAGGAAGAAGGATGAGCTTGTTCAATGGTACAAGCTTCAACAGGCAGGAAGAGCAAAGTCTAGTGTCCTACGCTGTTTGTTCTTCCTGCCTGTTGACTGCCAAATTGACTCAACTAATGCTAAGGAATGGTATGTTTGAACATTGCTACAACTGCGGTGTTCACACCACCAAGGTGATCATAAGCACAAGATTATAGGCATGTCATAAATGTAATATGTTTTTAATGGTAGGTCAAGTCTTCAGGTATAAGTTGTCATAATATTTGAATACGCTTTAAGTTATTTAGTCAAAACATACAGTTCACCTGAAGCAGAGAGACATCAGCACAGATTTGAAAGCCCTCACTCCATCTCCCACACCGTCCACATTTGGAACACAACTACAGCCTGGCCCTCTCAGTGTTATCTGTGGACAGTATACAAAACCATTTCCCTAAACCTGTGTACTACATGTGCAGTCAAGTCATTGTGACCCAGTTGTTATAAAAATAAAAGCTGTTATAATTTGTATATTGGAGTCGAGCTGAGGACATAAACATTTCACTAAGTTCTGCTACTAACAAAATTGGAGCTTAGTCTCACAGCAAGTTAACACATGTCACCATCCAGGAGCCGTTGGTTTTCTGTTGCCAGTAAGAGAGACCGTTCATAAGTCAGTCTCATTGATCCAGTTACAAAGAAAAGGACGAGCGTTCATGTATAGCCAGATGTTACTCATAGGTGTCCAGAGGACAAGAGGGAATCACTCCAGAGGAAAATATATATATATAGGAAAGAAAGTCAGGAGGCTGCTTTTCTAATTCTAGGAGCCTAATTCAGTGTTTTTGTAAGATTAAAAAACTTGTCCAGAATAAAACTCTTTAACTATTATAGCAGATTATTAATATTCCAAAGGTTATTTTAATAATATTTAAAATATACATATTTGTATTCCCTACTTCATGTTTCCTATTATAAAATAAATTCTTCTCCAAACTGAATTGTTCTGGGTAGAATTTTTTAAAATCCTTCAATTTCAGAATTTAGTCTTTTAATTATTTATTTTTTTGTTCCAGAAGACAATTAGTTTAAGAACACATTATTCCCTTGTTGATATTCTATAACAAGTTCCCTGGATCATTATTCTGTAGAATATGAGCAATAATTGAGTGATTTGCTAAAAACAATTGGGTCCAATTATTGCTTTAATTTCTTTTCATATTAGTTGGACTCATTTACTTACTACCAGGAAGATCTTCATTATTTGCATCTAGCCACCAGGAAACTAGATATGTTTGTCGTTGCCACGCAATAGACAGCAGCTATATATATATATATATTTTTTTTTGGTTTTTCGAGATAGGGTTTCTCTGTGTAACAGCCCTGGCTATCCTGGACTCACTTTGTAGACCAGGCTGGCCTCAAACTCACAGAGATCCGCCTGCCTCTGCCTCCCAAGTGCTGGGATTAACAGCAATATTTTTAAGGTAGAGATGTGCATTGTGTCCAGAGCTCAAAATGTTTTTACTGGAAGATACTCAATAGTATGGCAAAATAAACCGATTTTGTTTCTTCACACACACACACACACACACACACACACACACACACACACACACACGGATAAAAAGGAGAAAACACTTCATCTGAACATGTTTTAACGACATGACTTAGCTCAAAAGAAACATAAAAATCTCAGCCAACAAAGAAAGGGTCCCAGAAGGACACAGATATATTTGGGCACCTTCCAGGAGATGCAGGTTGAATAGTAGAGTTCATTATTTGTGAGGGCACAGGAGATTCCTTTCAGTATGCAGAAGTGGAATATCCAGAGCCACTCAGAGCTTTCCCACTCCTAACAGTGTGAGAGTGGCACCATGAGCAGGTGAGCAGCAATAAACTGATCAGTGTCTAACCTAATTGTCATCAGAGAAATGCCATCCAGCGACTGATGGGGGCAGAGGCAGAGACTCACAGCCAAACACGCGGCAGAGTTTGGGAGTCCTTTAGAATTGGAGAAGGAAGGATTGTAAGAGCCAGGGGGGTCAGGGATACCACAAGCTCAGGGCCCACAGAATCAACTAAGCAGGGCTCATAGGGGCTCACTGAAACTGAAGTGACAATGACAGACTGTACAGGTCTGAGCTAGGTCCTCTGCATATACATTATGGTTGTGCAGATTGTTGTTCTTGTGGGACTCCTAACAGTGGGAGTAGGGGGTATTTCTGACTCTTTTGCCTGGGCTTAGAACCCCTAGGCTTTTCTTCCTACTGGGTTGTTTCTTCAGGTCTTGATATGAAAGTTTGTGCCTAGTCTTATTCTAACTTGTTAGGCTATGTTCAGTGGCTATCCCTGGGAGGCTTGCTTGCTCACTGGCTTCCTTCCTTCCTTCCTTCCCTCCTTCCTTCCTTCCTTCCTTCCTTCCTTCCTTCCTTCCTTCCTTCCCTCCCTCCCTCCCTCCCTCCCTCCCTTCCTCCCTCCCTCCCTTCTTTCTTTCTTTTCTTTTTTCTTTTCTTTGTTTTCTTTCTTTTTGGAAAAGAGAGGAGGAGTTGGTCTGGGTGAGAGGAGAGGTGAGAGAGGGAGGGATTGAGAGGAAGGAGGAAGGAAGGCAAACTGCCAGTGTTCGGGTTGTAATGTATGAGACAAAAATAAAAATAAATAAAAAAGAGAATGTTTTTTATACAAAGAGAAAATAAAGGTCCTCAAAGAAATAGGTGTTCCAGTGAAGATGCATGCAGAGGTGTTCTGGGCTTCAACTCCAGAGCTCTTGCACACTTTGGTTCGTGCTGTGCTGAAGCTCCGTCCTCTGAGGGCATGTTATCTAATGAGAGTTGGGCTTTGGAATCCAGAACCCAGAAGTTGAATACTCTGTGCAGAAACAGATCAACTTCTTGAGACTTGTCACTCCACCAGCCTCTTTAAATAATTCCTCCTCCTTGTCTTCCTCCTGCTCCTTGCCCCCCCTCCTCCTCTTTCTCTTCCTTCTCCTCTCCTTTCTCATGGTTCTTCTCCTCCACCTCTTTTGCCTCCCGCTTCTCTTCTTGCCTGCCCCCACTTCCTCTTTGTAAGAATACAGTCTCTATCTTTTTCTACAATTATTTTCTAGCAATGCTCTCAAAGGTGTGTGAGTGAAGGAACAGCAAACTCAATACTAAAATTTTCAAATCATTGCTTCAAATATTAATTAAACCAGAAACCGAATCATATCATTCCATAGAACATGCCCCATGGCACACTTCACTAATTGTTTATCTTTCAAAATGCACGTGAGCTTGAGGAAACCATTGAAACTGCCAAGAATGTAAGTCTAGAGAAAGCACATTTTGAGAAATCCTAGAGATAGATATTTATACAAGATTTGGGTGCTAAAGTCATTTTAAATGATGCTGTCCTTGCTTTATAAAAAATGGGCAGAAGGCTATAAATGTATTACCTGAGGAGCTCTTAATTCTTTGTTTGATCAAGTGTACCATGTAGGCAAAACCATACGTAAAACTATAGAAGCCTATGTGAATGGTAAGAATGTGGTAAGGAATATGAATTATAGGAAGGAATGAGTATATAAGAAGGTATGAGTGGTAAAAGGGTATGAACGGTAAGAAGGTATGAATGGTAAGAAGGTATGAATGAGTGTGAGAAGGTATGAATGGTAAAAAGCATGAATGGAAAGAACAAATGAGTGATAAGAAGGCATGAGTGGTAAGAAGAAATGAGGGGTAAGAAGAGGTGATATTCCTGCCATACATACAAGCAACATGACCTCTTTCTGATATCTGATGATCCATAGAGATATCCATCTGCTACTTTATTCACAGCTGTTTGTTAGGTAAAGATGACCTACTATCTGCTAACCCTAGGGAGGTACTGCTAGCCTATCCTGGTGATGCTGCCCAGCATGATTCTGGGTTAGTTAAATGATGGATCATTGCTGTTGTTTGGATGGCACCCCAATGACTTATGGATGTGGAAATGGTTGCCAGTATCTGGTGCTTTCAGAGGTAACGATCTTTGGGACAGAGGACCAGGAGAGAGTAAAGCCATTAGGAGCTTGTTCTTAAAGATGACATTGGATCCTTTTGCTTTCCTCTTTCTTTCTGTCTTTGCTGTTTCAATGTCAGGAAAAGAATGCAACTCTTCCACCACTCCCTCTTCCAATTATGTACCACCATTCCCCCATAACACACAGTCAAAGGATCAAGCGGCTACAGGTTCAAGCCTCTGAAACTGAACCAAATAAATTGTTTCTCAGGTATTTAACAGCTACAAATCACTGCCTGGTATTGATAATAGTACATAGGCAGTATCTAGAATGTCAAAGCACATTGTATCTAATGCCATTCATATATTTACTCTGGCATAGAAACCAGAAGAAGAAATTGGAGCCCTGCTAAGACAAGGGGCTAAGTGGGTAAAGGAGCTTGCCACCAAGACTTACTGTCTGAGCTTGATCTCTGGGACCCATACGTTGGAACAAAGAATGAACTCCTCCCTACAAGTGGTCCTCTTACTTTCACACATAAACCACACACACACACACATACATATACAAAAACATGAAGAAGCATTATTCATGTAACATAATAAGTTATTAGCTCTTCTGCCTCCCTTTCTCTGTTGTTTCTGCCATCTTGAAGGCAGCCCCCTGCTCCTTCCACCTTTGGTCCACAGCTCTTCCTTCCTACCTGTCATTTCCCTCCACACTTCTGCTTTCATCCCATGCTTCTTCAGATTTTATTTAACTATTTCTGATCTTTTTGTTGTCTGTTAGTCCACACTGTATTTCCCACATTTTATCCCTTGTCCAGCCAGATATTTTCCTAAACACAATTCTTTTTCTAAAAACCCATCAATATGGTTGTATATGGACATTTTGCTCTGTGAAAATATAATGTGTAATACAGCAAAATATAGCTAACAATTATTGAGAATTAACTATAAGTTAAGGATTTTTATCAACAGTTTACACACATAAACTTAGCTAATACTCTTAAATACCTTGCTCCAAGAGTTAGTATTTTATTCATTTAATCCACAAGGCAACAAAAGTCCAAGGATTTAAATGCACTTTCCAAATTACATAGTTAGTATTGGGGGCAGGATTGAAACCCAACGTTTCACTCCAAAATGCATAGTCTTAACATGACAACATAATGCTCCAAAAACACTCAAGTAGAGACTCTGCTGCAGCTCACAAGAATTTACATATAGAGGATAAGATTCAATGAAAAAAAATGGCAGTATATCATAACACAGAAAAAAAACCCACAGGTAAAAGACAAGAAAATTATAATAAGTATGAATATGATAGATGAAACTCCATTTATGTCATTAATGTCTTAAATTCAAATGGAGGTTTTGAGTTCTCTTGAAAATAAATGATGGCATGGACATTTTCCTTTCATCTAAATTAATTAGTTTGGCCATGTTTTTTAATGACTGTTAAAAATAGAAAGTATGACACATTGTATGTACATTTTTTTCTTTCCTCTAATTACTCGCTTGCAAAGGAAAAGTGTTGAATAGGTAATTCAAAATTTCCTAGGATTGAAATTGATTCTGGAAAGCTATTTCACACAATTATGATTAACTTTTCAATGGGTGTGTGTGTGTGTGTGTGTGTGTGTGTGTGTGTGTGTGTGTGTGAGTGTGTGTGTGTGTGTCTACATTCTTCTGCACCAGGAAGAAGACACCTATCATTTGCCTAAGACAGTTTATGTTCAATGGCAATAAATGGTGACAGAATTTACAAAGGTCAGGTACATACAAAACAAGGCTATCAATTCAACTAATGACTGAGTGGGAGATGTTGTCTGCTTCTGCATGTCTTACAACCTGAGTTCCTTCTTCAAGATCCACAGTGGAACTTCCACAATCCTCTTCTAATATCCACACATGCACCCTGGAACATGTGTGCCCACACTTACACGTGCATCATACATGTACAATAATAATGACAAGAAACAAAATACTTGAAAAATCCTAATGGCAAAAAAAACCCCAAATCCCGATAGCAGTGTGTGTTTTATAGACTCAGACATACAGACAGAATGATAATAACCCCCTAGAATCTACACATTCAAAATAATAGTCATCCTAGCTCTAGTAAAGGTGTTAAAACCGGAATTAAGAGAAGAGAGAAGTGAGAACGAATATGAAGAGAGAAACAAATAACTATGATGGGAGTTAGGGTTTTCTAGAGTGAGACTAAATCCTCAGTGAACTTTTCATAACAACTCAGAAGCAAATTACCCACTAAGATTTGTAAAAGGGTGCACATCCTTTAGTTTTGCTGTCATTGACCTGTGTGTGCAACAGAAAATGGTTGGGTTGGGTGCAATTTGTGTTTCCAGTTTTCTTTTCTGGAGTCCTCACAGAGGAGGGCTGATGTGTACTGATTTTTCTTTCTTTGTGTGTCTTCTTACTGCCTTGCCTCAAGAGGCTTTCATTCTTTGAAATATTATCAGAATCTAAACTCTAACAAAATCTCGGGCCAGCCAAATTGTAGTAATTCTGCCCCTGTGGTGGAGGGCTCCCTACGTCAAAGGAGTTCTTCCAGGATATGTATGTCATGGTAGGAAAGATGTTTCCACTGAAATTAAGTTTTCACTGCCGTCTTACGTACGTAGAAATTTAATATTCATTTTAAGGGCACTTTTGAAGTCTAGAGTTTCAACTGTGACTCAGACAAACACAGATTTATCTGGTTCAAATGTGAAGATATGATTAATTTCAGAGAACTTGGTGACATTTTCTGTGGGGCCATCAAAAGTAAGGGTGTTTGTAAGGTAGAAAACACATGGCAAGGAGAGAACAGATTTTGGTTGACTGAACACTGTGTAAAACATGTATATGTACGGTTGTGTATCCATACCTGCTAGGGCATGGAGCTCATACACAGGCAGTATCCCGAGCTAAAGCGGCATGTGTGGCATCCAAATACAAATGAATGGTTATTATTAAGTCCTTATACTTAAGGCTTTATCTCACAGTGTTTAGGTTTTAATTATAAATGACACAGAAGGGCTTCTCAGCCATTTATGTTTCCTCTTTTGAGAACTCTCTGTTTAGAACTGTACCCCATTTTAAAATTGGGGTGTTTGTTTTCTTGATGTCCAGTGCTTTGAGTTACTTATATAGTTTATATATAAGCCTTCTATTGGATGTATAGTTGACCAAAAAAAAAAAAATCTTTTCCCATTCTGTAGCCTGCCACTTTGTCAGAATCCTGATGTCCTTTCCATGCAGCTTTTTAGTTTCATGGGGTCACGTTATTAACTGTTGTTCTTAGTGCCTGTGCTAATGGTTCTTTGTTCAGAAAGTCTTTTCCTGTGCCAACAAGTTCTCGACTATTCCCCACTTTCTCTCCTACCAGAAGCAGAGTATCTGGCCTTCTCTCGAGTTCAGCAGCCATGGAATGGAACTAGCCAAGACATGCGTGTTGTAGAGGGCAGACCCAAGAAATGACCCAGGCCTGGTGGAAGAGCTGAGAAGATCGTGAGTGAATTCCAGATTTTGAACATTGAATAGTTTACACTGTTGGAGTTTGGTTTTGCTTTGATCTGACTGTGGCTATGCCTTGCTTCTTTCCTCAGGAAACTGGGAAATGATCTTACCTCAAGATCCAACTATACCACTCTTAGGCCTACATCCAAAGGATGGTTCATCCTATCACAGAGACACTTGAGCAACCATATTCGTTGCTGCTCCATTCACAATAACAAGAAATCAAAAACAGTCTAGATGTCTATTAACAGATGGATGGATAAATAAAAAGTGGTACATTTGCACAATATCAAACTATTTAAAAAATGAAATTCCTAGGTAAATGAATGAATCTAGAAAAAGCTCATCTTTATTGGGTAACCTAGACTCAGAAGGACAAATATGGTATATATTCATTTATATGTCAATATTACATGTTAAGTCTTCAATAAGCAAGCAACAATCCATATAATCATGAAAGTTAAGCATAGAGTAAGGGACTAGGGTGGAGAGATGGCTTTCCCTAGGAAATTAAAATATAATAGATACTCATGGATGGATTTGATGGAGAAATGGACAAATCAAATGGATACGGGGAGAAAAGAGAGGGAAAGAGAGGAAATACAGTGAAGGACAGCTAAAACTAAGGACAGTTTAAGGGGTCACATGGAAACCTAATATAGTAAAGCTTCCTAAAAATCTATACATGTATAAAGGTAATTTAAATGAAATGGCAAATAATGGGCAAGATGGGACTCCAACTTGACATCTCTCATCATCTAATGAAGCTTCCAGTGCTGGGAATAGGTTACATCTAATCAAGTTGTTGGGCAAAGGGACCCCATAGAAATGTCAAACAATCATGCTACTGGTTGTTTTCCACAAACTGATGGTAAAGCCCTACTGCTGAAGACAATACTTATACAAATCATTCTATTATTGAGTTTCCAGGTAGGGTGGCTGTGAACTTCCCTACCTTGGAAACTCAATAATAGAATGATGCCATCTACCCTGCTTACAGATGAGGTCGATGGTCCTAGGCAAAGAAGAGTAGAGATAAGCTTTCCCTGCGGTGTATGCTTGCCCACAGTAAGCCACATAGATATCATGAAAGAAAAATAGCTCCCTAGAGATCAATCACTATAGACATCATAAATTTACCCATTTTTTTCTTCTTATTAAAAACATACTTTTGAAGAAGAATGCTTTTATTCATAATTGGAAGTCCCCATAGGAGTACTTTCCTAGAAATATGAATCCTCTAGCACATTGACTTTTCATTAAAAAAAAGAATATTTTTGTATAAATGCATCTAGTGGGAGAATATTATACTGGTTATTTGTATTTCAAGGGGAAAGGATTGTCTTCAATTCCAAATTAGTTGACTTCCATTTCTTGGTCTATGTCAGTTCCAAAAGTTGCTGAGTCTAGATTATAACCTTTGGAGAATTAACCCCTTCGTTTTGTCTAACCTATGCCCTAGACAACATGGATTAATTCACCCACTCCAAATTATTTGTCGACTATGAGCCAAGCATGTGCCATACCACGTAGTTGCTCAGTGAAAGAAATTCATCATGTGAGTAAATAAGCAACTTTATATACTATATTGAAGATCAATAGAGTATTTCAACAGAGGTGTCAGTGGGCTACCCTGTTACAGTCTGATGCCTAAGGGATTAGGCATCAAAGTGGAAATATTGAATGAAACTAAAATGCTACATGTTGACACATAATGGTGTCACACTAAGGCAGCAGTTCTCAACCTGCGGGTCGTGACCCTTTTGGGGGTTGATTGACCCTTTTCAGGAGTGGACCATCAGAAAACACAGATATTTACATTACAACTTATAACAGTAGCAAAATTACAGTTATGAAGTAGCAATGAAAATGATTTTATGGTGGGGGTCAACACAACATGAACAAACTGTATTAGAGGGTCACGATGTTAGGAAGGTTGAGAACCCCTGATCTTTTACTCTTCTTTCCAGGTAAATTAATACTTCTGATCAAGTATGATTTGCTTAATCTGAACGTTAAAAGAGGAAAGAAGCTAGAAAGAGGAAGAAATCTATAGAAAACAACAAAGCCCTTCAAGGAAAGACTATATAAAACCAAGCAGTATTTCACTGCCAATCACCATCACGGCCTTCACTAAACATCATTTGCTGTGCCAGCTTTGTCCTGGTGACTGAATACACTGAAAGTTTGTGCTCTTTTCCATGTTGTTATCTTGTCTGCTCAATTCACAGCCTCCAGCCTAATTTAAAGCAGAAGGGGGCATTTTTTTCCCCTCTCCAGCACATTCTATATCCTAGATTGTTCTCATGCAATTGGTGACATGCATGCTGAGGAAAACATCTGACTAGTTGGCGTAGCACCTCCATGAGGTAAATGAGTCTTCTCAAGATCTTAGGAACTTTACTTTCTTATTAGCATAATAAAGGAATAATGCCAAAGAAGAATCATAAATAGTTCTCACTCCATGACTAGAGGCTTTATCAAAGGAGGCTGAGAAGCCGTGTGTACCAAGACCAATTGGCAACATGTATACTACACTGGGGTGCAGCAATCCCAACACATGTGCATTACAGACGTTAAGCAAGGAATCAAAGAAGGATGGAATTTCTTCCGCTTGTGGTATTTAGTGAGTTGTTTGGAGCCTGTAATGCCATTACTGATATAGGTTGGGAAAACTCACCATATTTTAAATTGGACCAGAGGGAAATGTAGCTAAAATGCCTGAAACAGAAACAAAATCCCCTTTGAATTGTAGTTAAGAAAAGCAGTAGTAACCCAAGGTCTACCCAAGGTCTACCAAGAATGCTGTCACAGTTTGGCTCACATGTTGAAAGCTTGGTGGTGCTGTTGAAGAGAGATTGGAGAATGGAGGCACTAACCACATCAAGAGTTAGTCTTGTGAGAAATTCACTTCTAAACAGTCTATCAGGTGATGAGTGTATTTGTAGGAAGTAGGTCACTGGAGATGAAACTTAAAGAGTATGTCCTCTCTCTCTCTCTCTCTCTCTCTCTCTCTCTCTCTCTCTCTCTCTC
>CAJQZJ010033498.1:2560364-2590710 GCA_907164525.1 Lophiomys imhausi | reverse complement strand
CTCTCTCTCTCTCTCTCTCTCTCTCTCTCTCTCTCTCTCTCTCTCTCTCTCTGCTTCCTGCCTAACATGAGGTAACCAGTGTCCTCTTGCTCATGCACCAACCATCATGATTTTCTTCCTCATCTTAGGTCAAAATAATAAAGCCAATCACCCATAGATTGAAACCTCTGAATCTATGAGCCAAAATAAGCCTTTTCTCCTCCAAATTGTCTCCTCAAATACTTTGTGACAACTTAATATGCCTAATACAGGTATGAAGTACTATTTTATCTTCAACCCAATTAAACACACACGCACACACACACAGAGATACATAGACACACACACACATTCATTCTTCCTCATTTCCTCATTCTAATATTCAAGCTCAGGGGTTCCACCTGAAAAGAGAATTAATGTGTCTATGAGGACTCTAGTTAATGTTATCAAAGACTTGCTCTCAACAAACAAGTAATGGACATTAAGTTCACCCAGTATGAAATAGTTTATTTAAATATGCCCATACATGCTGCATTTGGAGACTCAGAAGTTGTTCAAACAGTTCCTTCGCCATCTCTTTGTCCCAGATGCAGATCTGATTTGTGTAGAAGCAGGCATTAACATAAGCCGCTCACTGCTGACTTGCTCTCATTTACATAATGTTCTTTGAGAGGAAAGTATTAAATCAATTTTAACCTGTTTGGGCCTGCATCCAAATAACGTACAGACCTGTTTTGAGGATATTCAGTTTTGAAATTTGCAAAAGAGGTCATGTGAAATGCATTTCTCAATTAAGGAAAGGAATGTATGCTGTATTATGGAAGGCCATACCATCTGCTGCATGAATGTAACTAATTATATTTGACGTGGTATGCGATTTTAACAAAGCTGAAAAGTGAAAAGCCTCAGATGCCTTCTCCAACAGCACCTGACCCACTATCTGCCCAGTGGGAAACAGAGCATTTAGCAAGCCTGTGAGAGCAAGAGCCGATCTCCCACAGTTCAGCTTGCCATGCATTCAAAAGCAGAGTATGCTTACCAAGAGTATGCAGCAACACAAGGAAGCCCATGCAGTTATCTTTCTCCTGTTGTCCAGGTGAGTTCCCAATAAAATGATTGCAAACATTCCCCTGTCACAGAGAAGTGGAAACCAGATTGAACAGCTGTGTTCTTGAGAGGTTAGCTCCAACAACTGTATGGAACACTCATATCATTTACTATCATCCCACAGTTAGGATGAAAGCTACAAACCTTATGGGAGCTGAATTGTGAACTAGCCTTTGGTCTTGAACATGAGGAAACAGAACCCACCCATGTTTATGGCCCTTGGTTGCATTCCTCAATGCAGGTAGCATTATAATACACTTGTCGGGGGCATGTTTAAGGAACCAAAGTGCTTCATGAGAGAAAGAGCTGTATTAACCTACCCATAAGGATGTCAAGGCAGTTAACAAAAGGGCTAGTTAAAAACAAGGCACACTCAGAGTCACTAAAGTATCGCAATAATTCTTTCTCAATTTTCAATCGGCTG
Organism: Lophiomys imhausi; assembly: GCA_907164525.1. Taxonomy (NCBI): domain Eukaryota; kingdom Metazoa; phylum Chordata; class Mammalia; order Rodentia; family Muridae; genus Lophiomys; species Lophiomys imhausi. The sequence goes on along the minus strand of CAJQZJ010033498.1, from coordinate 2,589,200 downwards.
TTCTCACCATCTGTTGACACAGCCTTGGGTACTTGTACTAAACATTCCCCGGCTGAGCCATGACAAAAATCTTGCCCCACATCTTTGGTGGATGTGGTCCTTAACCTTTTGAAGATCACTCATCATTTTTGCGTGGAACTTGGGTAAAAACTACATATTCACATTTACGTAATGAGTCCTTTAAAAAAGCAACACTATACCATTGTGTTGTAAGGAAAAGACATTTTGAAACACTCCTTCATTTTTCTCAAGCACTGCAGGACAGTGGTGCTTAAATAAGGAAGATGAACAAGACTCTGGTATCATAAATGTTCAAAGGCAGCTTCCAGGAGCCATCTCTATTATCTGGCCATAAGGTTTCACACTGTTATATGCTACTACTCTGGGATGATGAAATTTGTGAAGTGTGTGGCATGCTCACTCTACCGAAGACTGATGAGTCTTAACAAGAGAAGAAAGAACAGATTTGTCTGAGAAACGAGAGCCAATGGTATGAGGCTCTCTGGGAGTCGAGGAGTTTCACTGATGTCCTTTGGGGAAGAGTCAAGCGTCCACAAGGAAAGAGTGTAGTTAGTATTGACTAGCACCCTCTCACTCTGAGGTCATTTGTCCCAGTATGAAAATCCAGTTATTGTGGGGCTGGTAAGAGGCAGTGAAATCCAAGGAACCTGTTGACATGTGGTGGTGATGACAACAACAGGCAAATTGAAATACACAGAAGAAACATCTGAGATAAATCACCATAGAACTGAGCACACGTAGGTAGAGCTGGTCAAATCGGCCTATGAGAAAACCAAGAAGAGCAAGAGATAAAAGTGTGGGCTGAGGTCAGGGAATCCTATAACTCTCTAGATTCAGAAGCTGTTTGTTCTCTACAAGCCCAAGGAATTGAAGGCAGTGAGAATTCAACATAACCTACAAGAGCCGTCAAACCTTATTCTCGAATTGTATATTTATTAAGACATTTCACAGGATATCCCTGTTAAGCTGACCTGCCTGTTTACAATGTGTGTCCACTTAAGGATAGATTTATAAACATTTCTCATTTGCCAAGGTTGACGAAATCCAGCATCATCGTACTTAAATACGCACAATTTGGGTATTACTCAAAAGCTGGAACTGTTGTCCTGATGACTTCTGACAGGTCTCTGTGGGATTTTCTGCTCTGGAACTTTGTGAGTAGGTGATGACCACATGTCAGTCAGGAAGAATGACAATGTGTACCTGTATTCACTCAAAAAGTGCCCTGTGTGGGTTAGGGTCATAACTCAGCTATGGGACATTTGCTTATTACCCATGATGCCTTGGGGTCAAATTCCAACACCACCAACAAAGCAAAGCAGTCTCCATAAAACTGGGGAATATGCTTTCCTTTCAATGGACTCTCTTAAATAGTGCCACATTAAAAAGAATCGTGTCTTGCCTTTGATATTTCTTTTTAGAATTGCATCAAGCCCATCTGTCAACAGGTGTGTTTCTTCAGTCAGACAGAAGCAATTAAGATATCAGCTGCCATTTCCTTGACTGAAGAGGGAAGGCTTGGCACACAGAGGCAATTCAGGATAGAAGAGCATCTGGTTTCTGGAAGGACCAGAATTTAGGCAGTTTGGCAGTTGATTGGATTGAGAGAGTGGCTTCAAGTAACGTTTTCCAGGTCACTGGAAGGAAGTCCGGGACAGAATCTTATAAAGAACAGTCACTGAGACCCACCATCTCCACAGTGATGGATATAGCCACACCCCTCTTTGCTTAAGAAGTTTTGAATTTAGATAGCAGAGACCCATTTCAGAATGTAGTTATGTGGTCTTTAACATTTTTAAAACATTCTTACAGATAATTTTTTTAACATTATAGAAAAACATACATGTTGGGACTGGATACAATTTTGCTTCTGATTTCTCACCCCATGTGGCTTCCTCTTCCTTCAGGCCTTACTACTAACCATTGCACCTCCCTGACTCACGCTGCCACATTCCTAACAAGGAGAAAATTACACTGCATTGTTATTAATAAGATTACAACCGCCATTTATTAGGTGCTTACTATGTCTGGGACAGAGCCCATCACTGTACCTGTACTTCTTAATCCCCACAGAACACCAGGAGCTCCTGCTTCCATGGCACAGGTGAGTGGGGACACATCTTACTTCAGGTCAGAGCACTCCTCTTTCTGACTCTAGCTGCTATTTCCTGAACAGAGAAGCTGTGGCATATTGTACCCTGCTCCCAATCCCTGCCCTGGGTCTTAAAGTACTAATTTCAACCTTTGCTTTTTCTGTTTGCTGCCACAAAATGACACAGATCTGGCGATTTAAGCAATACAAGTTAACTTTTCAAAATCCTAGAGATGGTGCTAGTATGGCTAGGGCCTGGTGAATGCCCTTCTCCTGAGTTTCAGAATCTGTGTCTTCCTTGAATAGGAGATAGGCAGGGGAGAAGGGAGAGAGAGAGAGAAAGAGAGAGAGAGAGAGAGAGAGAGAGAGAGAGAGAGGAAGGAAGAGGAAGGGAGGAAGACAATGACAGAGAGAGAGAGAAAGAGAAGGGGAGAATGCCATTTTGTGTTTCTTCCTGTAAGGATACTAACTTCATCAAGAGTTCCATGCTATTCATCATATAGGTGAAATATAATTATACTTCATATTTATTTTGAAGTGAAGAGTACCATTGAGTATTTTGTGTCATTCATCTTACCTTTTCATTAGTTCTGTGTAAACTCTAGCTCATTAAACTTTTAACTAAATCAGCATTTGCTTTTATCAATCTCCTGTTTTAATTTGCTTTTCATTCTGTTTATTTTGCTTTCTACCTTTATTTCTTTTCATTCATCTTTTCTTCCTTTGTTTCTTTTTTTAATATTTATTTATACTTCAGGTTACATCTCCATCACAGTGTCCTCTTTCCACCCTTCCCAGTCCCACCCTCCCACCCTCTACCCCCTAACCCTTCCATCCCACTCCTCTGGAGTGGAATGTCCCTACATAACAGTCCCCCGCCCCAGTTCAGCAGTCATATAAGGGCCAAGAGCCTCCTCATACACTGGGGACCTACAAGGCAGCACCACGAGGGCAAAGTGTCTCATTGACACAGGAGACAAAGTCTGTGTTCATGTTCCCTTTGGTGCATTCGTTTTAGTATAGTTATCCTGTATTCTATTCACTTATAGTCTTCCTTTGTTTCTTGAAATTCCTACCGCTTGTCCCCTTTCAGCTTCTGTGTTAAATGATTTATTTATTCGTTTTTAAACTTTATTCCCAAATAAATATATTTTAATGTAGGTGGAACTTTAATTTGAATGCAGTACACATAAATATAGACACTGTCATTTTATTTTATATATTTTATAATTATTGTTGAATTGTCTTTTTTGAATTTTGGTTAAATAGATCGATATATTATATGGTTTTATATTCATTTCTTTTTCAAAAATTTTTATCACATTTATGTAATGTGTTATGGGGAGCATGCATGTGCCACAGTGTGCTTGGGGGAGTGTCACATGACTACTTGCCAGACTTTGTTCTCCCCTTGATATAAAGGTCCTGGGAATTGAACTCAGATCATCAGTGTTGGCAGCAAGATCGTATGCCCTCTGAGCCACATCAGTGTCCCTTCATTCTTTATTATAAATTCAGCATAAGTAGTGAAAAGCTTGCAAAGGGCACAGGTAGTATAGTCAAGCAGGCAGAACGAAAGGCAACCGCAGTTCTGTACAGGGTTGAGGAATGGTGAACATTTGGGATCAGACTGACCTGGAAAGAATGAAGCTAGTGGCCTGTAGATGAGGGTGTTTATAATCAAGATCATGAGGTAGTTTCAGTTATAAGGAATGACAAGGCTAAGGCAAGTCTCCAGCAGAGAGTGCTAAGGTGGAATGGAGACTCACTCCCTCTATATTTGAAGGTGGGAGGCCCGATGTCATAAACACTCTCTGCAAGACACTGAAATCATCTAGACTTAGGATCAGTAATGTTGGAGAGAACAATAGGACCTGGATCTTCAAGGCATGACAGTGTGGGCAGCTGACCCATGCAAGAAAAAATAGAGGGCTGAGCTGAAACGCAAAGCTAGAGATGTTTAGTGACAACGATGGGACTGGACTGAGGTCAAGTGAAATGCTGGACAGACAATGACAAAATCTAGGTTCCAGAATCAGAGGAGCATGAGAGACAACTGCTGTCCCTTTAGGAGACTGTGGGAGGTGATGTCCTAGGGGACCATACTGGTTTTAGTGAAAGCTTGGAGGTGAAAGGATGCTGAAGGTCAAGGGTGTGAGGATGTGCTTGTGATTGACAGGAGGCCCATGACATATGGAAGCCCATAGAAGTACATTAGAATTCAGAAAAGGGAGGCTGGGGAACTAGCCCAGTCAGTAAAGTGCTTGCCTTGCAAGCATGAAAGTCTGAAACCCCAAGACACATGTACATAAGTTGTTCCAGCAAAACAGGCTCATATTCCAGCAGACCCCCAGGGCTCTCTGGCCAGTCACATAGTACCTTCCTGAAAGTGATACCTAAAGTTGTCCTTTGCCTCTCCAACACACACACACTTTTAAAAAGAAATTAATAATGATAAAGAAGTGTGTCAGAGAAGAGAGGATATAAGGCAAGGGAAGTAAAGACTAAGTTAGGAAGTCCTAGGCCAATATAATGCTAACATAAATAAAGGGCGCAATGAGATTGAATCTCAATTCTTAGAGGAAAATTATTGGTTTTATATTAATATTTTGCTCCAGACTCTAACAGAGACCTATAAAAATCAAAACAGAGTGACTGGTGATAAATTTCCAATTAGATATCCAATCCTCAGACTTCCCAAAGGGACCATTTCCCTCTTCTTCAACCTTGTACAAGTAGGCAACTGTCCATGGCTTGATATTAACCAATGAGGATTGTCGTTCATGTTCTGCCATCCTCCTCTGGGGTCTTACAATGGGAATTCTCTATAAAATGACCAATCTTATTCTGTGGCTTTCTTTTTTAAAGATTTGTTTATGTGTCTGAGAGTCTTGACTTCACATATATATGTTGCACCATGGTTGAGCCTGGTCCCTGCTGAGACCAGAGGAGGACACTGGATCCCCTGTGGATCTTCTGATGGTTGTAAGCTGCCATTGGGTGCTGGGAACTGAACAGGGTTCTCTGTGAGAGCAGCCTGGGCTCTGAACTGCTGAGCTACCTCTCTAGCCTCTGATTCTGTGAGATTTGTCTCTGCTTTTTCTCAGCTCTTCTGTCTATGAAACCAACCTCTTCTTTTTCTTTTTCCTTTATTTTTTATTTCTTCAAGTTATATCTCAGTCGCAATCCCCTCCCTACCCCCTCCAGTCCCACCCTCCCACCCTCAACCCCCCATCCACTTCCCTTTTTTTTAAAGTATGAGGTATCTCTTATTTCCCCCTACAGTTTCCCCTTTTCAGTCCAACAAATGGCTCTTTTTCTTATAATAATAAATACAATACAAAACAACAGAGGTAATTAGGCCACAGTTATGAGGGTTATATGGCTTAGCGTACATTCCCAATGTCCAGTCCATATGTATTTGGCACCTGTCTTTAACATTCTACTATCTAACCATCTCCATGAGTTTAAAGTTCTATATCTAACTCAACATTCATACTAACTTGCAACACAATTTTAAAAGCATCTTCTTAGATCTACAACACTCTCTTGACTCCTAAACAACTCAAAATTTAATTACGAGGCTCTAGCTATCTGCTCTTCAACCACCTCAGAGACCTGAGAGGGATAAATATATCTGATTTTATAGGAAGTACAGGGCCTGCAGCTTCCAAAACTAAGAAATGACATACCAGTGGCTGCCTGGACAGTTCCCATTTTCTCTCCATACATTACAGCATCGATCTTCAGTCATTTGGCCCCGTTTCTCTGACAGACATTGATTGTAGAGCAGGGGTTATGAAGGACTTGCCTACCCTGTCTTGGCAGAGCTAGGCTGTCGACTTACCTGCTTCCAGGTTTTGTCCTTTTTGGACAGCATTCTGTCTACAATTGGAGCAAGGGGCTTTTCCTACCAAGAGATAGGCTTACAACTAATTCAATCATCTCCCACTGGAGATTCTTCGATGCTCCTCTTCTACTTGGGGTAGAATAGGGGTGCTGTCAGGAGTTGATATGTCAACCAACCTCTTCTTAATTGAGAGGAAGTCACTGTATTTTATGAAATGTAGTCACCTGTTAGTGGTCATGAAAATGAGGGCATAATAAATCTTAATTGTTGTCAATTTAACCTTTGGATGCTGATCTCCTAAAAGAGACATATAGGGGTGGAGGGAAAAGTGTGAACCTCATAAAACCTGAAAAGTCTGGAAAAAATTACCCAGACTCACCAGCAGCTCAAACTTCCTAGAGTAGTTGTTTGCACTTATCTATAAGTTTTCTTTGTATCTTATGATCTTCTTCAGGGTCACATGTTGCTAAAGTTGTTTCTGTTGCTTTAATAAGAGGTGTTCTTATTAGACAAGGCCTAAAGCATAGATCTCTGGTTATTTAAAAAGTGAGGTTTCAGGGAATGCTTATCTAGACGGAAGATGCTCTACATGTTATCTCATTCCAGCCAGACATTTCCCTTTGTCTGATTCTCAGCCTTAATTAAACCCTGTGACAGCAGCAGCAGCAGCAGCAGCAGCAACACTCTAGCCAGACTCTGTCCCTGGGAAAAACCACAAACCTTGTGAATGGGAGTGGGGTAATGTCTTCAGCCTCCCTCTGGTCAAAGGGCCTTTGCACTCACTGCCTACCCTGCTGGAATATTTGTCCTCACCCATCTCTGTCACTTCACTTCAGCTCAAGGGTAATTCAGCTCAAGTTCACTGAGGAACTCTCTCTTGTTCCCTAGCCCCAGCCTCCGTGGCTTATGTGCTCTGTTCTTAGGAACTTACTCTTTGCTTCAAGGCATTGGTCTGCATTGTAATTACATACTTGTGATTTTTATTATTTGATTTGTAACTGTCTGTAAGTTTCATGAGAGTGGCAGTGGGTGATACTTTTTGTTTCAGATTATCTTCAGCATTCTCTGAGGCACAAAGCTCCCAGCATGCACTGAAATGAATGAATGGATGAATTATTTAAAGAGTATGATGCTGAGGACAATTTTCAATGGAGATAAGGAGTTGGTAAGATTTTATTATTGTTGTTGTTTAATAAAGGAGAAGGTTTTACTTGAGGCAGGCTTATTAGATTGACCCTGTCTGTGTCAGGTAGCATTCTAGGAGCATGCACACTTCCATTTCTCTCAATTGCTAACAATAGTTTTAACTTGCATAAAAATGTCTAATCTGATACTTTCAGTATGAAGTGGAAGTCAATAACAGCTTAAAAGGCATCCTGTATAGTTTTTCTTTGAACTTTCATATGATAAAAAAAAAAACAAACCCAGAGTTTTACTCTACTACACTATCTTAGAAAATGCAGAATTAATTCTATTGGTGTGATTGATTGTTGATGGTAACATTCATAAGACAAGGTTCGATTTCAAGTGTTACTGTGGTTCAATTAACTACAGCAAATGAGGGGGGTATTCTCCTGAAAATTCTCTGTGGTACTAAGGCTCACATAGCCTAAGCAACATTCTCTGAGACAGCCCTGCTTAAAGGATGGTTGCCAAGTCCAGGGTTATAGTGAGATGTGTCACAAACATGAGACACAGGGACTCGTCCAAAGAGCTAATGGCTGATTTGCTGACTCAACTCTGAACTGCCAACTGTGCTCTCTTCTCACATGTGCACTTCTACTCCCACTCTCAGAACATTCTGGAGTGTTTTCATTAGCTTGTCATACTGCTAACTAAATGGCATTTGTGCTCATCCCTGTCAGGGTCCAATCAACATGGTCAGGCTGATATTTGTGATGCATAATGATATGTTAGCAGTGAAATCATTTTAACATATTAATTGTTTATTACTCTGGCATTGGGGTCCTGAAGGAACTAATGACAGTCGTCGGGTTGATTTTACATTTCTTTTAGCTGAGCTCATTAGTATGCTGAAGTGTTGAAATGTCGCTCCTGACATTTTTCTTTGCAATTAAAGTCAGTTTATCTTACGCTTGTAATTTCTTTTCAAAAGAAAATAATGAGGAAGTGGGTACCTTTGTTCATGAACTTTCATTTATATGTTAAAATACTCTCAATTATTACTGTAGCAATCCAGGCAAAATAAATTGACATATTGAATTGATATAAATTATATGCCATATATGTCTTTACATAAACTTTTTTTTTCAGTGCTGGAGACAGCCAGGCAGGCTAGTAAATGCTGGAGAAGTACTTTATCATTGAATTCCATCTTCAGCCACCTTTACATGGATTCTTATTAAAAATATTTACTTATTTAGTGTGTCTGTATGTGTGTATGTGTGTGTGTATGTGTATGTGTGTGTGAGCACGCGTACACACGGGGCTTAGTGTATCTCTGTGTACCAAATACATGCAGGAGCCACTAGAGGATAGAATAGGGAATTGAATCCCCTGGAACTAGAGTTACAGACAGTTATGAGTTGCCATGTGAAGTTGGGAATTGAACCTGAGTCTTCTGGTGGAGCACTAGGCATTCTTAAGCACTGAGCCATCTCTGCAGTCTTCCTACTTCATACATTCTTATTGCTACCACTCTTTTTTAAGATCTACCTTCTCTGAGCAATTTTTAATGAAAATGTTTAGCTATGCATAGAGATACATACCTGTAATCACAGCTCTTGTGTGTGTGGGGGGGCAGTGAGGCAGAAGGATCCTCAATTGCTAACTAAAATCCTTTAAAACAGCCTATTACTCATGGGAGAATCTCATTAAGTTTATTAGCATTCTAGTTAATAATATCTGACACAGATCATTTAAGGAAGGAAGGATTTATTTGGTTCATGCCTTCAGGCATTTCAGTCCATTGTTCTGGGCTCTGTTGATTCTGGCTTCGTGGAAAGGAAGATTAAGATAGAGTGGGGATATACAGTAGAGACTCCTCACCTTACCTCATGATGAACAGGCAGCAGGAAGAGAGTTCCAACAAGCTAGAACCAGGAATAACATTGTCAGCCTTGCCTCTGGTGATCTACTTTCTCTAGATAATCCCCAACTCCTAAAGTTTCCACTACCAGTTGGAGACCAATAGTTTAACACCTGAACCTGTTGGAGATGTTTCCTATTCACACACACATACACACACACACACACACACACACACACACACACACAAACACACACACACAAACATGAAGAAACATGTATGCCCATGTACACACATGTATACACACACTGACACATACATTATATATATTGTATATATGCAATGTATTCAAAGATAAAGCAAAAATTATACAAGCCTGAAGATATTAAGATGTGATGTAAGGAAAGAATAAATATAAATTTAAAATAACAAATTACAATTGAAAGTGTATATTCCAAAGCAAATATCTAGAGAAAATTACCACCTCAAATATGATTGACTGTTCACATATTTAACATAGAAGTAGTTTACGTAATTAAGGCAGAGACTATGTTGCATATAGAAATACAAGGGAGGAAACAAAGAACTTGAATAGACAATCAGTAAAAGTAATTATAAATCACTAATATACACATGAAAGATAATATGAACCTTCATGAATAATCAAATGAGTGAATAGTGAAGTATGTTGGAGTCATTTCTCCTGCACAGATAAATAAGGAAATGGTTTCTCTAGAACTTAGAAGACTTCAATCATCTCAACAACTTTAAGCTCAAAGCTTATGCCCATAATAGCATTGGACTAAGCATAAGGAAGCACTGGGTTACTAGGTAAGTGGAGTTTAACAACCAAATATTCCTATGGAAATAGTATTATAACCTCATTTCATGCATAAAGATCCATTTCAATTGGAACAAAGGTCTTAATCAGGAAGGAAATTTCTAAATATTTTCACAGAAAAATATTTTCACAAAATTTTTTTTATGTATATGTGTTTTAAAGTCCTTTATTTCATGAATACTATGTATTAATCATTTTGGATTTTTTAAACATTTATTTATTTCAAGTTACATCTCCCCTCAAAGTCCCCTCCCTCCTCCCCCTCCAGGTCGCCCCCTCCTACCCTCTTCCCCCCTCACCCTCCTATCTGCTTTTGTTGTTGTTGTTGTTGTTGTTATTTAATTTAAGGTGTATCTTTTTTTTTCTCCCCAACAGCTCCCCCTTTTAGTCCAATAACAGGCTCTTTTTCTTATAACAGTAAATATAATACAAAACAATAAGAACAATTAGGCCAAAATTATGAAAATTATAGGGTATAAAACACATTCCCAATGTCCAGTTCATACATATTTGGCAACTAATTTTAAGAACAATATGGTGAAAGCATAAGTTATTTTTAAGTGTATGAATTTTGCTACTACAATGAAAATGCTCTGTATAAAAACTGCTATAAACACACCAAACCAGAGAAATGCTGCACTAGCTAAATAATCAGAGTTAGTCAATACGTTGGTAATTACTGCTCAAATATTACTTCGATTACTAGAAACATTGCAAGGTAGAAACCTATGGGTGCTAACTGCAATAAATATATATGGGAGTTTGGTAAAATGTGTTCTTTCAAGTGAAAATTATGAATCGGTGATGTCAAAACAATGCCATAGTACCCAGGACCTAAACAGTGACAGAAGTTAAGAGAGAGCTGACATAGCTCTCTGTACACACTCCCTCAGGCAGCAAAGTCTTGGATGTTGCCACCTGCATAGCTTAGGAAGTGATCTGTCTAGGGTGATGAGGAATGAAGAAACTAGACACTGGACAGAAAAACTGGGATCAGGTGGGTCATGCAGTCTTATGGAGATCCACCAGCAGCTGGGAAACATTACACAGGTAACCAAGGAGGTGGGCTTGTTATATGCAGCTGAATGAGGAAATGGGTTCATTATGCACAGGGAAAGGAGAGGACAGGCTAAGTATCAGTAGAGGGTCACTATAGGGGAATAGTCTCAGACTGCATTCATCTTGGAGGAAGCTGAGGTGAGTACTTTCCACACACGCTGTCAGTGTCTGACCAGAGGAAGGCCTTGCCATTCCCAAGAGGCACTGGGACTCTTGATATGGTTGTACTTGTGCCAGCAACACACACTCACTGCTTGGATAGGCAATACCAGCAGCTACTTGGAAAATATCCTAAGTGTAGTTGTTACAAGAGATGGTGTACTATCTGGGAAGGCAAGGATGAGTCCTCCCATCTCAGGCTGGCAATGGAGGTTAAGAAAGGTTCCCTGAGTGTCCTAGTTAGGGTTACTATTGCTTTTATGACACACTGTGACCAAAAGCAACTTGTGGAGAAAAGGGGGTTCATTTCACTCACAGATCCATATAACAGTTCATCATCAACAAAACTGTGATGGCCAGAAGCCAAGCAGGGTAGGAACCTGGAGGCAGGAGCTGATGCAGAGGTAATAAAGAATGTTGCTTACTGGCTTATCCAGCCTTCATCCTTATAGAATCCGGGACCACCAGCCCAGGAATAACACCACTCACAATGGGCTGGACCCTCCTCCATCAATAACTAATTAAGACGATGCCCTACAGATAGATCTTATGGAGGCATTTTCTCAGTGGAGGCTTCCTCCTTTCAAATAATTCAGGGTTAAGGTTAAGTGTGTCAAGTTGTTATGAAATTAGTCAGGACAATTGACCCCTTCTCACCTTGACATACAAACATAATTTTTAAATTATAACTTTTCCTTTCTTGTTTATCCTCAAGTTCACACATGAATATGAACATTACAATATAAATATCCCAGTTTTTAAAAGTCCCACAGTCCTTAAAAATTCACTTTTTCAAAATCTTTTAAAATCCGGTCTTTGTAAAATTTCAAAATTTCTTTAAAAGTTCAAAGTCTCTCAACTGTGAGCTCCTGTAAACTCAAAGATAAGTTAAATGTTTTCTTACTTCAAGAAGGAAGAACCAGGGCATAGTTACAATCTGAACAAAGCAAACCCAAATTCCAAAAGTAAATAACTCAATGTCCAATGTCTGGGATCCATTCACAATCTTCTGGGCTCCTCTAAAAGGTCACTTCTCTGGCTCTGCCCTCTGTGGCACACACAGCTTGTTTCTTGGCTCCAACTGGCTCTACTCCACACTGCTGCTGTTCTTGGTGGCCATCCCATGGTACTAGCATCTCCAAAATGCTGGGTTCTGTTGCTGCAGTTGGGATGCAATTTCACCAATAGCCTCTCCTGGGTGTTCTTCAGAGATCCACAGAGCTAAGCCTCAGCTGCTCTCCTTCATCCCTTCATGCCTTCAAAACTAGTACCACCTAGGTGACTTAACACCACCAAGTTTGGCTGCCAGCATAAGGTACACCTTTGGCCAACCATTAGAACACAGTCTTCATGTTCTGATCCCGAGGAAACACCTCCCACAAGACTTTACCTCAATGATGCTGGTCTCTTCTTAATCATAGCTCATTCTTCAGTCCCAGCTGACCAGAACCCATAGGTGCTTACCTAAAAAACAGCAAAATCCCCTGATAGAGTCATTTACAAGCCAGGCCTCCATTGTCTGCATTACCCTCAACATTCTTGTCTTCCAAGTTCCTACAGAAAAGCTCACCAAGTTCTGAATCGTCACTGGATTTTCCAGTCCAAAGTTCCAAAGTCCTTCCATAATCTTCCCAAAAGCAACATGGTTAGGTCTGTCACAAAAATATCCCACTTCGGATACCAATTTGTTTCAGTTAGGGTTATTAATACTGTGATGAAACATTGTAACCAAAAAACAACTCAAGGATGAAAGGGCTTATTTCACTCACAGTTCCATGTAACAGTTCATCATTAAAAGCAGTGTGGTCAGGAACTCAAGCAGGGTAAAAATGTAAAGGCAGGAGCTGATGCCGAGGCCATGGAGCAATGCTGCTTACTGGCTTGCTCATCTTGCTTTTTCATAGGACCTAGAAACACATTCCCAGGGATTGTACCACCCACATTGGGTTGGACTCTCCCCAGTCAATCACCAATTAAGAAAATGCCCTATTAGTGGAGACATTTATTCAGTTGAGGTTCCCTCTTTTCAGGTGACTCTAGCTTGTGTCAAGTTGACATAAGACTACCTAGATAGTTAGTGATGACTGAAATAATTATTCTCACATGTGACTGTCACCAGGACCCTTGGCATTAATGTCTAAAGAGTATCACTTAAAGCTCATCCAGTTTTATGACACCCTTCTTCAGTCCAGAGTAAAGACAAATGCATCCCATTCTGAGAAGGAGTATTTCCAACTCATACCTCAGAAGATGCCTACAAAGAAATAATTTCAGAAACAGATATTCTTCCAGCATTAAAATGATCAGTTACAACTCATGAAATAACTGTGATTATTCCATGTGGAATAAAGGGTGGAAATATATATATATATATATATATATATATATATATATATATATGCATAGAGATATTATAAAAATAAGCAGGAAAATAACAAAGGAACTTAATGAAGATTTTCTGAATAAACATATCTAATTAAATAAAAGTGTAGGCACAACAATAACTGAACATAGGTGACCCCCATGAGCACAAGGAATTATTCGGAGAAGAGAAGTAGTAAAGACAGGTTTATCAACATGGAAAGTAGAGGGATAATCAAAAAGGAAATAGACACAGGAGAGGAAATAGTTGAAGGAAAATATTAAGAAATGATGATGATCATAGATCCTCAGACTTTGGAAGCACTAAGAATTCTGATCAGTATGCAAACATAAATGTTCATGTGTACAAACACCATAGTACAACTGTAACTTATCAAAAGCAAATGATGTAACTCAGAAGAAGACAGAAAAACAGTTTCCTAAAACCAATCACCGATTAGATTAGTTGTGGGGTTACTGAGTGAAGATGGAAGACAAAGACAGTGCAATAGACTAGAATGAAAGTCCAGAGGTCACTCCCAGCACTGCCATATGTCAATGATGATTCAAACATGATATTTATTATTATTATTATTATTATTATTATTAATTTATGTTTTCAAGTTACATCTTGATCACAGCCCCTTCCCTCCTCCCCTCCTGGTTCCACCCTCCCTCCCTTTCCCCCATCTCTGTCCTCTCCTTCTCCTCAGCTGAGGGGAGCCCCCACATATCAACCCCCCCTTAATTCATCAGTCATATGAGGGCTAAGAGCCTCCTCTTGTATTGGAGACTGATATCACCACCCAGCTAGGGTAAGATGTTCCACTAACAAGCAACAGGGTCCATGACCTGCTGCTGGATGGAGTTTTTTTGTAGGATAGTTATGCTAGGTTCCTTTCCCTTTGGGTCTGTGGATTGTAGGATGATTGTCCTGTACTATATGGCTAATATATGATTCTAAGTGAGTACATACCATGTATAGTTTTCTGGATCTGCCTTAGCTCACTCAGGATGAGGGTTTCTAGTTCCATCCATCTGGATCCAAATTGCATGATTTCCTTGTTTCTGATAGCCGAGTTATATTCCATTGTGTAAATGTACCACTGGTTTTTTTTTTTTAAATCCATTCATTAGTTGAAGAACATCTGGGTTGTTTCATGAGTCTGGGTATTATGAATAAAGCTGCTATGAACATAGTTGAGGTGATTCCCTTGGGGCTTGTTGAAGAATCTTTTGTATATATGCCCAGGAGCGGTATGGCTGGGTCTTGAGGTAGAACTATTTCCAATTTTCTGAGGTATGACCAGATTGATTTCCACAGTGGTTGTATAAGTTTGCAGGCCCACCAGCAATGGAGGAGTGCTCCCCTTTCTCCACACCCTCACCAGCATGTGCTGTCATTTGAGTTTGCTATCTTAGCCATTCTGACATGTGTGAGATGGAATCTCAGAGTCCTTTTGAGTTGCTTTTCCCTAATGACTCAGGATGTTGAACATTTCTTCAAGTGCCTCTCTCAGCCATTAGAGATTCCTCTCTTGTGAATTCTTGATAGATAAAGAACTCAAGAAATTAAACATCAACAAACCAAATAATCCAATCAAAAAATGAGGTACAAACATGATATTTTAAATATATGAAAAACAGGAGATTCCTGAGAGACAACCATACACAGAAACTATTTCTTTTGAATCAGAAAATGTCTGCGACATAAAGAAAATGCTAAGCACTGGAAAAATCTGGTCAATAGCAACAATCAAAGTATAAAGAATAAAATCATTTAATCATGGCATTAAAATTGAGCAAAAGCATAAGACAATACTCATCTATAATGCAGAATGGATTTGTTCACTCAAGTATTTAGAGATCTGACATCTAGATTGAGGACAAATAGAATAAAGTTATTCTTTGTCAAGGTTGCATGCCTGTGTTTTCATATGGAAGTTAAGAGAAGAGAAAAGGAAGGCAGGGATGTTTTTAATGAGTGGCAGCTGCCTGGAGTGTGGGGAGAAGAAAAGAGAGGGAGGACACAGAGGAAGTGGAGAATTGAAAGGAACAGAAAAGGAAGAAAGGGAGGGAAAAAGAGGGAAGGAAAGGAGCAAACAAAGACACATTAAGTGAACATACTCAGAAGCTAACATAGACAGGTAGAGGATTTTTTTTATATGAAGTACTTAGAACCTTGAGTGCTTCAGATTTAGGACTTGTAATTTTGCATATGTATAATGAAATACTTTAGGGACAAGAGTCAACTCTAAATACAAACTAATTTATGTTTCACACACATAGCCTGACCATAATTTTAGATAATATTTTCAAACAATTTTGTTGTTTATGAGAGAGTGTTTCATATTGGCAGGTGTGAAATGTCACACTTGAGGCATCATGATGGTATTTAAAAATTGGGAAGTTGAACATTTGGGATTTTAGACTTTCATATTCTGGATGCTGCATCTGTACTGCCCAACTCATGTCTTGTTGATTTATTTGTTCGATGGAAAGCCTTATTCTTCCTTTATATTTCACAGTTGGGAATATAATAGTAATAAAATATCTTTTTAAAAAATTCAACTAAAGTACTTATAAGAAACTGCATATCATTAAGTTCACAGTTTGGGAGGCATAAAAAATGACAAATAAACTTACTATCTGAACTTTTCTAGATTTACAGTTTAGTTGTGTTGAATATGTTGATACTATTGTGAAATGGACATATAGGCTTCTGGCAAAGCTGAAAATCTACATCTGATACATAATTCTTTCTTGCCTTGCTCTCAGCGTCCTTGTAGCCATTATCCAGTTTTTTGTCTCTACTTTAAAATACCTCATACAAGGAGAATCATGCAGCACTTATCTTTTGGTCACTGGCTTATCTTAGAGTTTTTCTGAGCTGTAGCACATGATAGAGGTGCCTACTTTTCCAAAACTGAATGTCTGTGCCACATTTTGTTGATCTGTTCATCCATAGATGGATATTTTCATTGGGTTGAAACTCTTGGCTGCTCTGGAGATAGATAATATGAGTATCTCAGTGATATCCTGCTTCTATATACAAGGAGATGAAGTGACAGATCATCTGGTAATTGTATTTTTTATTCTTTGAGGCATCCATACTGGAATGTGGACAGTTGCACCATTTTACAAATCTAGGAGACACACACAAGGGTTCTAGTTTTCTCACATCGTTCCCAGCATTTGTTTGTTGAGGGCAGCTCTCTCTATGAGTATGAGATGATAGGTCCTTGGGGATTGATACACATTTACTTTATGACTTTGGATGTCCACACTTGTTAACCACTTACATACTACCTTGGGGCAAATGTCTACCCAAGAACCTTGTTCATTTTAAAAGGAGGCTATTTAATTATTTTGTTGTTCAGTTATAAAAGTTCTTTGTATCTTTATGATATTATTAGCTCCTTGCCAGATATAAACTTTGCCAACCTTCTTTTTTCTATAGATGTCCCCCCCCCTTTTTTTGACTGCACTTCCTGGTAGGCAAAGCTTTAGTCTCATGTATAGTATGGGCCCCATTTGGTTATTCCTACTTTTAATGACAAGAAATGATCACCCTGTAACATGTTTGGTCTTTTCTAAAAGGCTAAATGTTGAGCACTTAAATATTTTACATTTAAAAGTTAAAAAAAGAGAAATAGAGTAAAACCAAAGGAAGTGCCCATGGGAGAAAGAATTAGTCAAAAGAAAACAAAACAGTCTGAAGAAAAACAAGTACACAATTGGTTATTTGGAGAGAGTAATAAAAGCGTCAAGCCTGTAGCAAGTGCAAAATGGGATCAAAGAGGGTCTGAGAGCTCTTACAAAAATAAACAATACTAAGGGTGAACAAGAAACAAGTCTATGGGCTGTGCTGGGTGTGGCACTAAGCAATCTCTGCTAATTGCACCAATACAGTCATTCAGATCCTTCCTCCTCCTGCTGCCTTTGCCCTTCTGAGCCTGTCAGTGCTAATTAATATGCCCAAGAGAAACAAAAGGGGAAAGACGGAATCAAAATCTAGAACTAGAGGGTGAGGAGTAAGGAGCAAAACTTAAAAGCTCCTGCAGTTTAGAAAATGATCCCTCCACACTACATCCCATGGAGACGTGGCTGTGTCGAGGCACATTTACCGGCAGCCACATGCAAGCATTCCCTCCGAGTAAGCCAATCATACACCAAATTCTATTTAAAAACTCAAATCATAATCATACCCATCCCTCTCAGTGTAACCAGCTTACAAAAGCCAGGTGAATCATCTGTGTCTCCTGCCAGAGAGTGTATGACTGTGTTTGATTTAACACTATGTGGCTGTCTCCAACTTACAGTGTGACATATGTTTGTCGTTCTTATATATTTGGTCAATGATTAAACCAAGCTGTAACCAGCAACAGGTTCCTATGCAACATCTCGGCAAGCCCAGTGCCTGAATTCTGATCATGTTTCAGATTAAAAATTACTTTGTAGCTAATTTTTATAAAATATTCTTATTCTTTGAGAATTTCATACAATAAATCTTGGTCATATTCAACCTCCCACTCCCGTCCTCAATTCAGGGAAGCAGAACATAGAGAAATACCCCTAAACACAGTTTTTATAACTTGCTTGGCAGGAAAGCTAAGACACATAACCTCAAAGGTGCGTAAGATCTTCACGGAATACTCGGCACGGGCCACCAAAGAAAGGGGAGAGCAGAGCCGTAGCTGACGGTACCTTTTGTGTAACAGTTTTTTGTTCTTGTTTTTCTGATATAAACATTCCACCAAGGAAGGAAACTCACCAAGACTCAGGAACCAATCAGCTCCCAAGTCTTAGAAAGGTCGTGAAAGTGATAGTATTCACAAAGGCCCTGCCCACGGTTATATAAGCAGCAAGGACTCCTGGGAAGAGGAAACTCCCTCAACGTGTCTAGCTGCCAACGGGTCATGAAGGATGTTCCAGAGATGCATCCTTCATGAGTTGTCAGACATGTTTAGGTGAGATTTTTTGGGAAATGGGTCTGTTTTTGAGCCGTTCATGCATCTGTAGACAACCGCTTACCTATCGCCTGGAAATAATACCAACAAACTCACTTGCTCACTAAACTAGACTTAAGAGGAATCTTTTTCCTTTTTCATTCTGCTGTCAGTGCCCCATCTGGAGTAAAGGGATGTTTGTGCATGTCTCCCTACGAAGTCACACAACACATTGTCACTGAAGCAGATGAGGCCTTCAAGTGAGAAGTGGCAAGCTGGGCTGGGTGTATAAAGACAAACTCTCAAGTTACAAAACTTAGGTGGTAGAGAAGAGGGTGTAGCTGGGTAGTGATTTGAATGAAAGTGGCCTCCCCTAGGCATAGTGGCATGATTAGGAGGTGTGGCCTTGTTGGAGTTGGTGTGCCACTGGGGGTGGGCTTTGAGGCTTTAAATACACAAGCTAGGCCAGATATCACTCTCTCTTCGCTGCCTGCCAAACCAGGTGCAGAACTCTCTGCTACCTCTCCAGCACCATGTCTGCCTTTGTGTTGCCATGATTTGCATCATGATGATAATGGACTAAATCTTTGAACTGTAATCCAGTCCCAATTAAATGTTTTTCTGTACAAGTGTTGCCTTGGTCATGGTGTCTCTTCATAGCAATACAGTCCTGACTGTGGTAAGAGTTTTGTTTATTTAAAAAAAAAACACAGTTATGAGAATGTTTCTCTTTAATCCCAGGTGTGAGGCTGCGTCAGTTAAGACCACAGGTGTAAACTATATACTGTGCCTCAGGTGCCAGCAGCGGGTGTGGTCAGCCAGCTGAGCAAGTTTAACTCTGAGGACTTAGGGAGGGGGAAAAAAAGCCAGAGCCCTGAGAAGAAGAGAGGACTACAAAGGAGAAAGAAAGGGCCCTGCAAAGAAGAAAGAGAGCAGTGCTACAAAGAAGAGAAGGGGGAGCTACAAAAAAGAAAGAGGTTGCTGTTTGGTGCTCCCCTAACTACTGCTGGTTCTTCCTGCTGCTGTTTGCTGGTTTGCTAGACTTCTGGATATAGACTAATGAGATTGGTGTTGCCCCCAAAGAACCGGAAGACCCTAAATAGCAGGAAGTAGCTAGAAGAGACCTATGTCTCTTCTCCCTCTAACCTTCTTTATCTCCCACCTAGTGTTGGGGAGTTGGAAGGAACAAGGGTTGGAAGGGAGTTAGAGCTATTAAGTGCAATCAAAACAATTAGAAGGAATAATATAACAAAAATAGTAAAAGTCACCTTGTTACAGCTGATTCAAGCTGGAAAGAATGCTTCTCTGAATTACCAAAGCTAGATCTGCAGGACTATAAAGCAGGGAGAGATGCCCTGTGACTCAGAATGATCACAGCTGTCCACAGTGGCCAGGACAGGCTCCAGTGTCTCCCTGGAGCTCAGCGACCCGCAGACCTCATTCATCTCCAGAACCAGGAATCCACAAATAAGCTGCCTGCAACTACATCTCATTAAAACACAGTGTTGTGGAATTAATGGCTGAGGTTTTCAACTGTCTTCCCCCCACTCTATAATCACCTGCAAGAGGATAGAATAGTATTTCATAAAGATAAATACTATATAACTCAGTCTCCAGTAGTTTTTTTACATGTAAGAATTGGAAACAAAGAAAATTTATGAGACGTGAGACAAGAAACTATGATTCAGTGAAAAAAAAAAAAAAGAAACAAACCAGGGATGACCCAGATGTTGAACTGCTGGTGGCCCAGATGTCAGAATTAACAAGTAGCATATTTAAGATGACTAAATGGAACATCTGGAAAGCTCTTCTGGAAAATACAAGCACAAGCAGGAAAGAATGGGAGTTTCAGCAGATAAAGGGAATCTCTAAAAACCAAAGAAATAGTGTCCTGGTCACTGTTCTATTGCTGTGAAGAGACACCTTGAACAAGGCAACTCTTATTAAAGAAAGCATTTAATTAGGGCTTGATTACAGTTTCAGAGGTGAGTTCTTTATCATCATGGTGGAGAGCATGGCAGCAGACAGGGAGACATGATGCTGAGTGTTACATGCTGATCCTCAGGTAGCTGGCAGAGAAAGAGAGAGAGAGGGAGAGAGGGAGGGAGGGAGGGAGGGAAGGAAAGGGAAGTGACACACTTCCTCCAACAAGGCCACACTTCCTAATCCTTCCAAATACAATCCTTGGTAACTAAACATTCAACTATATGAACCTATGGTGGTCATTCTTATTCAAACCACCACAAATAGACATGTTAGCACTGAAAACCACTAGCACAGATGGAAACACAGTTATCCACATCATGAAAAGAAGCCAATGTAAAGTATCCAATCTGAAATTAAAAGATTTTAAAAAGAGGGTGGCATGGAAAAATCTCTTCTAGTCCTCTGGGGTGGTACCAAATAGTCTTAATATTATACAACTGGAAACCAGAAGGAAAGGAAAAATTATTTGAAAAACAAAAGCTTTGAGGTTTCCAATATGGATGAAACACATTAACCTAGAGATACAGCCATCTCAGTCTAATCCTGAGCAGTCCAAATACAGAAAAAGAAAAAAAAAAAAACTCCCTTGCCTTTCTCTGAATTGGTGATAATGACATCAGCAGAAAGATGCCTTACCTTTAAGGAAATAATGATTTTTTTTAAGGTCAATATTTCATTGAGTAATAGTTTCAGAGACTGAAACCCTTACTTAAAGTGATTAACTAAACTGTTAATATAAAGCTCTGTGGCATGTGAAAATTCCTTCAAAACAAGATATTCTGGTCACCCAAATACTGAGCGTGCCAGAACTTTTTTGCAGAAGACAGGTGAGAGTGAGCAGAAGAGAGAGCCTCGGGGAAACAATGGGGAGTGTGAGTGTGAGCAAACCTGGGAGACTGCTTGTGGCCTGTTATATGTGTGCACACACATCCCATTGCTTTAAGTTGGGCTGGGGAGATGGCTCAGGCTCAGGCTATGCAAACATGAGGGCCTGAGTTTGAATCCCACCCAGCACACATGCAAAAAGCCAGGCACAGTTGTGTCTGCCTGAAACCCCACCACTGTAAGGGAACAGAGACCAGAGGATCACTGGGGCGTGCTGGGTGCCAGCCTCACTCTAGATTCAGTGAGAGGCCCTGTCTCAAGGGAATAAGGTGGACAGTGATAGATCAGGACACCCGATGTCTACCTGCTACGCCTCTGTGTGCACACACATATACATATACAATGCAAACACACAATAAATATGTAAGTAAAATTAAAATAAACATAATAAAATCTTAGAAACTATTAAAGCTCTAAAGAAAATATATGCTATGATGTTTA
Organism: Lophiomys imhausi; assembly: GCA_907164525.1. Classification (NCBI taxonomy): domain Eukaryota; kingdom Metazoa; phylum Chordata; class Mammalia; order Rodentia; family Muridae; genus Lophiomys; species Lophiomys imhausi. Next base: position 2,567,567 of record CAJQZJ010033498.1, on the reverse strand, counting down.
TAATATATGCACATGTGAAATATACTGTGAAAGGAATTAATTATTCTGTATGTATTAATTAATGCTGGGAATTATTATGGTGGCAATTTTTCCTTAACCAGCTATTTTTTAAATCAATGACACAGAGACCTGTTAGATTTAATATAAGCCTTAGAGTACTGCAGCTGGGCAGATCATCAATCCTCTATGCTGTCTTGTCTGTCTCTCCTGCCAAAAACCCCGTAATACTTGCATCTGTTCCATTTGGGCTGGTTCTAGTCCAAGCTACTCCATGGCAAACTCCACTTCTCCTGTTTCTTCTTTTCCTCTCCTTCTTTCTCCATCCTCTCTCCTCTCCTCCTGGTCTTTCCTGCCACCACAAAAGCCTAGGAACCTTAGTTCCACCTACCTCTTTTCTGCCCAGCCCAGGGTGTGGCTACTTTATTAGCCAATCAGAGATAATTTTGGGAGCAAGGATTATACAACGATATTTTGGATGTGTGAGAATATGTTCATAGGACGGTAAGGATCTTGGCAGGCAAGCAACTAACATTTGAATATATAGTAGCTCCAGATCCACCCCAACAATGTATAACAAATAGAAGAAAGGACCAGAACAGGACATGTCTGCATTAATACCATTATGAGCTTTGTTCATTGTTCACAAAGTGAGGGGTTATCATAGCAATGCATTGATTACATATAATATATTGCATATAAATAACAAATGTGTACACTCAAGTGCAGCCTCAACTACTCTTTCAAACAAGAGAATGTTATGGTATGTAAGAAAAAACCTAATCCAGCTGGAATAAATGCACTTCAAATATTTAGACCTCCACAGTACGAAACTAGAATGGTGGGGAAAGTCATGCCATAGAAACAAAAAGCATGCACTAGATGGTATTGTTTTTTCAATGAAATAAAACTCAAATATTATTAGATAGTAACGTTTACATAGGAATTCATCATGATTATGGAAATTTGATACATAGGACCCTTACTTTGCCCTGCTGTCCAAGAATTTTAACCATGTGTGTACCTAAAGAACAGGTCAAATTATTGACTAAAAAATTCACAAAGTTAAGGGAGATGTAGATACATTTTAGACTCGAGCACTTCTCTCAGTGACTGATAGAACAAGCAAACAAGAAGTAAGGAAATGGTGTATTTGCACAACGCCAAACCTGCCGGGCACTTACAGATTGTTGCATCCAATAACTACAAGATATACTTACTTCAAGTACACAAGGACCATTTTCCAAGACATATGCTCAACTGTTAAGCAAGTCATAAGACATTGCAAAGGAGTGGAGTCACATGGGGTGTAGTTTTCAGTGGGGATTACTTGAAAGCCAAAGCAATAAAATATCTACAAAAAAATCAGCCAATACTCCTTTCAAGAAGCATGGGTCACAAAAATATTGGGAGAAAAATTGGGACATATTTTGAGCTGAAGGATATGTTAGAGTTTGTTAGATTTTGCAAAATGCCCTCATCAATGCATGGAGGAAAATTTCCCTCTAAGTTTCCATTTTAAGAAAGTTTGTGAACAATGCAAATGCTTAAAAAAAAAAAAACTAAAAGAGAAGAGTAAATTAACTCAGGGTACAGACCAGAAAGGAAACAAAATAATGGCATCAAGAAATGGAAAAAGAAAACCAACTAAGCTCAAATTTGCTTTTGTAGAATGCTAATAAAATCTAAAACCACGTAAATTCTGATCAAGGAAAACCCACAAACCCACATTAGGACTGAAGCAGTGCAGGCCCCATAAGCAGGACTACTAGATCATATTAAAAACCTCATGGCAATGAACTCAACAATCTAGGCCGAAAAACTGCTGAAAACTGTAGCATAGCAAAACAGACACAAAGATCAATTAAAAAATCCAAATTGACCTATTTTCATTTTTAAAAGTTTGAATTTATTATAAATTTTTTTTACAAGACACTTGTAGGTTCAGGAGATTCACTAATGAACTCTATTATAGTCCAAGAGAGTACAGTGTCAATCTTGCACACTTCCAGCAAGTGGGAGAGCAAAAACACTTTGAATTTACTTTTTTTTTTTTTTTGGTTTTTCGAGACAAGGTTTCTCTGTGTAGCCCTGGCTGTCCTGGACTCACTTTATAGACCAGGCTGGCCTCGAACTCACAAAGATCCACCTGCCTCTGCCTCCCAAGTGCTGGGATTAAAGGCGTGTGCCACCACTGCCCGGTTGAATTTACTTTACTAGGTCAGTGTAATAACAAAAGACAGAAAAAAACTATTATAGGAAATGAACATTGCAGGTGAATATACCTCAAATACACAGACGCAAAAGGGAAAAAAATTTTAATCCAACATTAAAAAAAAACAAATAGTGATGTAAGACAAATTCTGGAAAATGTCAACCTGTTTAGTGCTGGGAAGTGGATCTGAGTGATGCAAACAAATTAACAGCTTATTGTAACTTGTTGTACCATGTTCAGTTGACATCACTGGGAAACCTGCTCTTTAATGAATGGAAATAGAGGAGCAGTGGATGTGGGAGAGAGAGGAGGTGCAGGAGAGGAACTGGGAGGAGTAGAGGGAGGAGAAACTGCAGTTGGGATATACTGTATGAGAGAAGAATAAGAAAGAAAGAAAGGAAGGAAGGAAGGAAGGAAGGAAGGAAGGAAGGAAGAAAGAAAGAAAGAAAGAAAGAAAGAAAGAAAGAAAGGGACAGAGAGAGAGAGGTGGTCATTACAATAGATACCTAAAGAATCTCCATTTGGAGATAGCTGTATTAGTGGCAAGCCTGTCTGTCACTGGGCAAGAAGAATCCCTTGCTTCAACTGTACACAGAATGCTGTCCGAAAAGGACAAAACTTGTAAGCAGGTAAGTTGACAGCCTAGCTCTGCCAAGACAGGGTAGGCAAGTCCTTCATAATTCCTGCTCTACAATTAATGTCTGTCAGAGATACTGGGCCAAGAGGCTGAAGATAGATGCTCTAATGTACAGAGAGAAATTGGAGACTGTCCAGGCACCCAGCTGTCTGTCATTTCTTAGTTTTGGAAGCTGCTGGCTCTGCATTTCCTGTATAATCAGATATATTTATCCTTCTTGGGTGTCTGATGTGGTTGAAGACTAGATAGTTATAGTGTCACAGTTAAATTTTAAGTTGTTTAGGAATTAAGAGGATATTCTAGGTCTAATAAAATGTTTTTAAGTTGGTAATGCAAGTTAGAACAGAAAATGAGTTAGGTATAGAACTTTAAACTCATGGAGATAGATGGATAATAGAATATTAATAACAGTTGCCAAATATGTATGGACTAGACATTGGGAATGTATGTTATATCTTATAATTTTCATAATTGTGGCCTAATTATTAAAAAAAAAGAATTATGAGTTCTGGGAGAAGGGGGAGAGGGTGGGAGGGTAGGGCCAGTAGGGGTGGAGGGAGGGGACTGTGATGGAGATGTAACTTGAAGTAATAAATAATTATTTTAAAATAATAAAATAAAAAATGGAAAGTGTTAACATTTAACACTTATTTCTAGCCCAAACTTAGAAAATTAGATATGTCCTTGTAGTGCTAGGAGTAGCTATTTAAAAAATGAACATCTATTATGGCACTCAGAAGTGAGTCTGGGGACACTGTGTCAAATATTCATCTATAGAGTTAATGGAATACCAACAAATTCTTTGTAAAATTAGTAAAACCTATTCTAAAACTGGTATAAAGGTACAGGATCAAAGTTAGCATGGCCATCTTCAGAAGGAGCACAATGAAAAACATACATACTACATTATTTCAGAAATTACTGAAATCTACTTTGACCAGGTGTTTTAGTCTGTGTTCTCTAGAGAAACAGAACTTTTAGAATGAATATATGTATAGAAAGGGGATTTATTAGAATGGCTTACATGGTATTGTAGGCATAAGGTTATTGTGTAATTCAAATGCTGATTTCTGTAACCCCCATATCTGGTTGTAACCATTGTTCTGAGAATCTCCTGTCTCTGCCTCGATGTTGATGTTGTGTAAACACTGCCCCCCAACTGTCCCCGATATGCCAATAAAGCAATTTACAGCTAATAGCTGAGCATGGGAGAGAATCGGGCTTGGTGCCCTCCAGGAGAAGAGGAGTTAAAGGAGAAGTGAGGGATTCAGCCATTTACAGAGGTCTGGGAGACAAGAGGAAGGAGCAGCTGGAGCAGCCAAAGTCTTAAACTGCAAATATCTCAGGGATTTTGTCAAAGAGGGAGTCAGACTAGCACTGAGGGCTAAGAATAGGTTGAAATTGTTCAGTTTTGTGCTGTAAAGTTTATTAAACAGACAACATAATCGAGTCTCATTTATTTGGGTGCTAGCTGGGTTAACAGAGAAACTTCAAAACAAACACAATTATATAAATGTACACTAACATGTTTGGTCCACCTATTTAAACGATGGCTGTTCCCTGACAGAATGTCCAAGAATCTGGTAGTTGTTCAGTCTACAAGGCAGGATGTGTCAACCAGTCTTCAGTACATGCCAGAATCCTGAAGAAGTAGGCTCTAATGCTAGGGAAGGGATGGAATTGCCAGTGAGAGTGAGTTCATGCAGGCAAAAAGAACAAGCTTCCTTCTTCCATGTTCTTCACACAGGCTGCCAGCCAAAAGGTGTGGCCCTGATTTAAGGTAGGTCTTCCCACCTCAAAAGATCCTGATTTAGAGTGGGTCTTCTCACCTCTAATGAACAATCTTCTTACAAGTGTACCCTAGCTGTTTGCATTGTAGTTAATTTCAGATATAGTCAAATTCACAACCAAGAACAGCCATCACACTAAGGCAGTATAGTTCAGCAGAAGGGCAGAAACAAAACTCAGTAGAGCACATAAACAACCTAGGAATAGAACCACACTTATATGCTGTCTTGTTCTTCATTCACATATCACAGTGGGGAACCAATTCTTCCTCCCTCCCTGTAAATGGTGCAAGATTGATGTCTTTGTGGCACAGGAAGAAAGTGTGAACCCCAATTCTGACCTTACCTTATAGAGAAAGCACTGAGATAGCTAACATATTCACAACCTCAACCTCAAAGCTTCCAAAAGAAGTAAAAGGAATTGGTATATTACAACTTTGGTTTGTCCAAAAAAAAAAAAAAAAAAAAAGAAGAAAAGATGCCTTATTAGGTTAGGCATATACATACATGTATACACAGACAGAGCAATAGCAACTAAAAAAAAAAAGTAACTAATTGGTTTTCATGATCAAAACATTTATAAAAAAGTGAATTTTTAACTCACAGATATAGAGAAATATTTGTTAAAATATTTACCTAACAAAGTGTTTTATATAAAATATGAGGAACTCCCACAAATCAGTGATGAAATATAAAACATCCCATTTAAAAGAATAATGATTGGAGGGAGGGTGTCTTAGTTTTTGGGTTTTATGGCTGTAAAGAGACACCATGGTCACAGCAACTCATAAAGGAAAGCATTTAAATGGGGCTGGCTTACACTTCAGAGGTTTAGTTCATTGTCATCATAGCAGCACACAGGCAGACATGGTGCTGGAGAGGAAGCTGAAAGTTCTATTATCTGGATCCAAGGGCAACAGGAAGAGACAGTCAGAGCCTAGGCTTGGCTTGAGCTTCTGAAACCTCAAAGTTTGCCCCCAGTAACACATCTACTCCAACAAGGCCACACCTATCCCAACAAGGCCACACCTAGTCTAACAAGGCCACACCTATCCCAACAAGGTCATACCAGCTAATAGTGCCACTTTCTATGGGCCTTTGGAGGCCATTTTTATTCTAACTACCACAGAGGGGCTGGAGAGATGGCTTGGAGGCTAAGAGCATTTGCTGTCCTAGCAGAGGATCCCAGCAGCTCACAACTGGCCGTGACTCTAGTTCCAGGGGATCCTATGTCTTCAACTGGCCTATATGGGCCCTGAACAAATGTGGTATTGAAACGGAACCTTTTTAATTATTGCAAATTTTGCTGTAGAGCCTCAAGGTAGGATGCCAGTTTCTTCCTGACTGGAAAAGATTACTTTGTATGTCCCTCTTGGACATATATTCATTTGTTCAATGCTGACCTCTCCCAAAAAGTTTACAAATGTCAGAAATCTTGACTGTCTGCTACCAGAAACCATTTGTGTGCTGTTACTATATTTCCCAAAGTTCCATTTTGATATCTGGCTATTCTCATACAAGAGGAAAAACAGCAACATACAACAAATCCATTCTCAGCACAAAACGGGAGAGAACCCAGTGGCGGCAGCCATCATAAGCCTTTTGCTGATGTCTTGAAATACACTGTTCACTCCTTCAAATCCTGCTGTCTCCTCAATGGCATTAGATACAAAATTACCCATTATGCCCCACATTGGGTGCCACCTGTAGCAAGGTGGCTTTTACTAATTTGTATTATATTAATTATACATTCTAATTTATTTTACTGTACTTAATACCTTATGCCTCCTGTCCAACCCTTCGTTTCTCCCAACCTCCCAACAGTAGGTGGGAGAGAAAGAAGGTAAAGGTGAAAGGGGGTGTAGTTCTCTTTAGGCTACTTCCTGCTGATTAGGGTCGTTGGATTCTTTGGGGGTAATACCAGTTTCATTAGAAGTCCAGCAAACCAGGATATAGCAACAGGAAGAACAAGCAGCAGTTTGGGGGAGCACCAGCAACTGGGAGAGCAGCAACCACTTTCTACCTTGTAGCCCTTTCTCTTTTTTGCAGAGTTTTCTCTTCCTTGTAGAGCCTTTTCTCTTTCTCTATAGAGCCTTTTCTCTTACTTCTATGTAGAGCCTCTTTACTCTTCTTTGTAAAGCCTATTCTCTTTTACTTCTTTGTGGAGCTCCTTCTCTCTTTTTTTCCCTCCTTTGAAGAGCTCCCTTCTCCTCTGGCTCTGGCTTTTTATTCCTCTCTCCCAAGTACTCTGAGTTAAACTTGCTCAGCAGGTAAAGCCACATTGGTTTTAAAAAACTCCTACCTCATGGTATGCATACGTACATGCAGGCAAGCTCTTATACATGTACAAATCAATATATCTTTTAAAAAGTGATGAGGAGCTGGCACAATGGCCCAGCAGGCAAACGGTACTTGCTGCCAAGCCTAACGTTCTGAGTTCAATCCCTAGAACCTACATGGTAGAAAGAGAGAACCAGCTCCTTCAAGTTGTCCTTTATTTCCACATGCCCCTACAACCTAACACACACACACACACACACACACACACACACACACACACACACACA
>CAJQZJ010033498.1:2524598-2543765 GCA_907164525.1 Lophiomys imhausi | reverse complement strand
TTTTTTTAGTTTAAGGTATTTATTTTTCCCCCCAACAGCTCTCCCTTTCAGTCCAAATAATGGTTCTTTTTCTTATAACTATAAATATAATACAAAACAACAGAAATAAATAGGCCACGATTATAAGAGTTATATGGCTTAGCATACATTCCCAATGTCCAGTCCATATGTATTTGGCACCTGACTTTAACATTCTACTATCTAACCATCTCCATGAGTTTAAAGTTCTATATCTAACTCAGCTTTCATACTAACTTGCCTCATAATTTTAAAAATATCTTCTTAGATCCAGAACACCCTCTTGATTCCTAAACAACTCAAAATTTAACTATGAGACTCTAGCTATCTATTCTTCAACCACCTCAGAGACCTGAGAGGGATAAATATATCTGCTTATATAGGAAGTGCAGGGCCTGCAGCTTCCAAAACTAAGAAATGACATACCAGTGGCTGCCTGGACAGTTCCCATTTTCTCTCCATACATTACAGCATCAATCTTGAGCCATTTGGCCCCATTTCTCTGACAGACTTTGGTTGTAGAGCAAGAATTATGAAGGACTTACCTACCCTGTCTTGGCAGAGCTAGGCTGTCGACTTATCTGCTTCCAAGTTTTGTCCTTTTTGGACAGAAGTCTGTCTACAGTTGAAGCAAGGGGTTTTTCTTGCCAAGAGAACGGCTTACCACCAATTCAATCATCTCCCACTGGAGATTCTTCGATGCTCATCTTCTACTTGGAGTAGAATAGGGGGTGCTGAACTTGACCTATTTCTAACTAACTATCCCCAATACCTCATACCTCATAGTGTGTTTGTCCTGCAACAAATTCAAAAAAAACAAAAAAACCCGGAACACAAAGACAGTATTTATTTTCTATCATGTAACTTGAAAATTAGCTTTTAGCAATCTACCAAATATATGCTGTTTTAGGCCCTATAGCTGTATCTGGGAGAAATAATTAAAGTAATTATGGCATTTCTTATAGAATCGCTAAGTAAATAGCATATGATTAATATAGTGAGCAGGGGCGGCTTGAGGTTCCTGTGCTGTGTGCCACATAGTATGATTTTATGAAAGCATTCTATTGGATAGTTGTCTTTATTTTTGAAACATCTTTTCAGAATTTTCTCCTGCAACTCCTCCTGTGTCCTCCCACTACCTCTCAACTTTATGGGCTCTTCTTTTTCAATTATTATTGTAACACACAAGATCTGCCGAGTTCTTTTAGTGTGCCTTATATATGTATGCTTAATGATGACAACATGGGATTGGATAGCCTACTGGGGGGAGGGATCATCCCTAGAGAAGGATGACTCTTTCTCTCTTAGAAGACTCTAGCTCTTCTTTTTTTTTTTTTTTTAGTCCTTTTTTATTTTAAAAAAAATATTTATTTACTTGTTGCTTCAAGTTAAATCTCCATCATATTGTCCTTTCCCCCCTTCCCAGCCCCACCCTCCCACCCTCTATCCCCTATCCCTTCCATCCCACTCCTCTGGAGTGGAGTGTCCCTACATAACAGTCCCCTGCCCCAGTTCAGAAGTCATATGAGGGCCAAGAGCCTCCTCATACACTGGGGGCCTACAAGGCAGCACCACCAGTGAAAAGTGTCTCATTGCCAGGGAGAGAAAACTAAAAAAAGCACACACACACAAACAAACAAAAAAAGTCTATGTCCATGTTCCCTTTGGTGCACTGGTTGTAGTATAGTTATCCTGTACTATATGGCTAAAATCTGACATAAGTGAATAGATGCCATGTGCATCCTTCTGAGTATGGGTTAGCTCACTCAGCATGAGCTTCTCTAGTTCCTTCCATTTGGCTGCAAATTGCATGATTTCCTTGTTACTGATGGCTGAGTAATAGTCCATTGTGTAGATGTACCACAGTTTTTTAATCCATTTGGTTGAGGGACATCTGGGTTGTTTCCAGGTCCTAGCTATTACAAATAAGGCTGCTATGAGCATAGATGAGGAAACTTCCTTGTGATTCGGTGAGGAGTCATTTGATGTATACCCAGAAGTGATATGGCTGGGTCCTGAGGCAAAGCTATTCCAAGTTTTCTAAGATATCGCCAGACTGACTTCCATAGTGGTTGCACAAGCCTGCACTCCCACCAGCAATGGAGGAGGGTTCCCCTTTGTCCACACCCTTGCCAGCATGTGCTGTCATTTGAGCTTTTGATCATAGCCACTCTGACAGGTGTGAGATGGAATCTCAGAGTTGTCTTGAGTTGCATTTCTCTGATGATTAAAGATGCTGAGCATTTCTTCAAGTGTCTCTCAGCCATTAGGGATTCCTCCTTTGTGAATTCTCTATTTAGCTCTGTTCCCCATTTTTTGATTGGATTATTTGGTTTCTTGGCATTTAATTTCTTGAGTTCTTTGTAAATTTTGGATATTAGCCCTCTGTCAGATGTGGGGTTGGTGAAGATTTCTCCCAATCTGTAGGCTGCCGTTTTGTTCGAATGACAGTGTCTTTTGCCTTACAGAAGCTTTTCAGTTTCATGAGGTCCCATTTATTGATTGTTGATCTCAGGTCCTGAGCTGTTGGTGTTCTGTTCAGGAAGTTGTCACCTGTGCCAATGAGTTTGAAGATTTTTCCCACTTTCTTTTCTAGTAGATTTAGTGTGACCGGCCTTATGTTAAGGGTTTGATCCACTTGGACTTAAGTTTTGTACAAGGTGATAAGTATGGGTCTAATTTCATTCTTTTGCAAGTGGACATCCAGTTGGACCAGCACCATTTGTTGAAGATGCTGTCCTTTTTCCACTGTGAGGTTTTGGCTTCTTTGTCAAAAATTAGGTGGCCATAGGTGTGTGGGTCCATTTCTGGGTCTTCAATTCGATTCCATTGATCTACTGGTCTGTTTCTATACCAGTACCATGCTGTTTTTACTACTATTGCTCTGTAGTACAGCTTAAAATATGGGATGGTGATACCTCCAGATTTTTTTCATTGTACAGGATTGCTTTAGCTCTTCTGGTTTTTTTGTTGTTCCATATGAAATTGAGAATAGCTTTTTCCAGGTCTATAAAGAATTGTGTTGGTATTTTTTGATAGGAATTGCCTTTAATCTATATATTGCTTTTGGTAGGATTGCCATTTTTATTATGTTGATCCTACCTATCCATGAGCATGGAAGATCTTTCCATCTTCTAAAGGCCTCTTCCATTTCTTTCTTCAAGGGCTTGAAGTTCTTGTTGTACAGGTCCTTTACTTGCTTGGTTAGAGTTACCTCCAGGTATTTTATATTGTTTGTGGCTATTGTGAAGGGAGTTGTTTCCCTTGTTTCTTTCTCAGCCCATTTGTTTGTTGTATAAAGAAGTGCTTCTGATTTTTTGAATTAATTTTGTATCCAGCCATCTTGCTGAAGGTGTTTATCAGCTGTAAGACGTCTCTCGTGGAATTTTTGGGGTCACTTATGTATACTATCATATCATCTGCAAATAGGGATAATTTGACTTCTTTGTTTCCAATTTGTATCCCCTTGATCTCCTTTAGTTGTCTTATTGCTCTAGCAAGAACTGCAAGTACTATATTGAAGAGATATGGCAAAAGTGGGAGGCATCCTTGTCTTGTCCCTGAGTTTAGAGGAAATGCTTCAAGTTTCTCTCCATTTAATTTGATGTTGGCCACTGGCTTGCTGTATATTGCCTTTATTATTTGTAGGTACAGTCCTTGTATGCCCATTCTCTCCAGAACTTTTAGCATGAAGGGGTGTTGGATTTGTCAAATGCTTTTTCCACATCTAGCAAGATTATCATGTGGTTTTTTTTCATCTTGTTTATATGGTAAATTAAATTGATGTATTTTCATATGTTGAATCATCCCTGCATTCCTAGGATGAAGCCTACTTGATCATGATGTATGATACTTTTTATGTGTTCTTGAATTTGGTTTACTAGTATTTTATTAAGTATTTTTGCATCAATGTTCATGAGGGACATTGGTCTGAAGTTTTCTTTCTTTGTTTCATCTTTGTGTGTTTTAGGAACCAGGGTGACTGTGGCCTCATAGAATGGTTTTGGCAATGTTCTTTCTGATTCTATTTGGTGAAAGACTTTGAAGAGTATTTGTGTTAGCTCTTCTTTGAAGGTCTGGTAGAATTCTGTGCTAAAACCATCTGGCCCTGGGCTTTTTTTAGTTGGGAAAATTTTAATGACTGTTTCTATTTCCTTAGGGGTTATAGGGCTGTTTAATCTGTTAACCTGATCTTGATTTAGCTTTGGTAAGTGGAATCTATTAAGAAAATTGTTTATTTCGCTTAAGTTTTCAAATTTGGTGGAGTATAAATTTTTAAAGTAGGACCCAAATATTCTCTGGATTTCCTTGATGTCTGTTGTTATTTCTCCCTTTTCATTTCTTATTTTGTTGATTTGGGTTTTTTCCCTCTGCCTTTTAGTTAATTTGGGTAAGGGTTTGTCTATTTTGTTGATTTTCTTGAAGAACCAACTCTTGGTTTCACTGATTCTTTGTATAGTTCTTTTTGTTTCTAAGTTGTTGATTTCAGCTCTAAGTTTGATGATTTCCTGCCTTGTGCTCCTCTTGGGAGTGTTTGCCTCTTTTTTTCCCATTCACCCAGTTTAGCTGTTAATTCACTAATATGAGCTGTCACAATTTTCTTTTTGAAGGCACTTAGTGCTATGATATTTCTGTGTAGCACAGCTTTCATTGTGTCCCATAGGTTTGGGTATGTTGTGCCTTCATTTTCGTTGGATTTTAAGAACTCTTTGATTTCCTTCTTTATTTCTTCCCTGACCTAGTAGTCATCCAGTAAACAGTTGTTCAATTTCCATGTGTGTGTAGGCTTTCTGTTGAAGTACAGCTTTATTCCATGGTGGTCTGATAAGACACATGGGGTTATTTCAATTTTCTTGTATCTGTTGAGGCTATCTTTGTGTCCAACTATATCGTCAATTTTGGAGAAGGTTCCTTGTGGTGCTGAGAAGAAGGTGTATTCCTTTGTGTTTGGGTGAAATGTTCTGTATATATCTGGTAGGTCCATTTGGTTCATGATCTCTGTTAGACTCATTATTTCTCTGTTTGGCTTCTGTCTTGATGATCTTGTTGTGAGTGGGGTGTTGAAGTCTCCCACTACTAATGTGTGGGGATTGATGTGTGATTTAAGTTTTAGAAGAGTTTCTTTTACAAATATGGGTGCCTTTGTATTTGGGGCATAGATGTTCAATATTGAGATTTCCTCTTGATGAATATTTCCTTTAAGGAGTATGTAATGCCCTTCTCTGTCTTTTTATATTAACTTCAATTGGAAGTCTATTTTGTTTGATATTAGCATGGCTACTTCAGCTTGCTTCCTGGGTCCATTTGCTTGGAAAAACTTTTCCCAGCCCTTTACTCTGAGATAGTGTCTATCTTTGTTAGTGAGATGTGCTTCTTGTATGCAGCGAAATGATGGGTCTTGTTTATAGATCCAATATGTAAATCTGTGTCTTTTTATTGGGGAGTTGAATCCATTGATGTTGATGGATATTAGTGACCAGGGGTTGTTATTTCCCATTATTTTGGTATAGGTCGTCATCCTGTGTTTGTTTTGGTTTAGTTGCTGTGGAGTTTTCTATTTCCTATGTTTACTTGAGTGTAGTTATCTTCTCTGGGTTGGAATTTTCCTTCTAGGATCTTCTTAGGGCTGGGGACTCTAGCTCTTCATCTAGGCATGGGCCTTATGAGATTTCTGTCATATCCATCCCCCGCCACAGTTCAGCAGTCATATGAGGGCTAAGAGCTTCCTCATATACTAGAGGCCTACATGGCAGCACCACTATGGCAAAGTGTCTCATTAACAGGTAACAAAGCCTATGTTCCTATTATTTTTGGTTCACTGGTTGTAGTATAGTTATCCTATACTATATAGCTAAAATCTGATTATAAGTGAATAGATTCCATGTGCATCTTTCTGAGTCTGGCTTAGCTCACTCAGACTGAGCTTCTCTAGTTCTATCCATTTGGCTGCAAATTGCATGATTTCATTGTTTCTGATGGCTGAGTAGCATTCCATTGTGTGTATGTACCATAGTTTTTTTAAAATCCATTCCTTGGTTGACATCTGGGTTGTTTTCAGTTTCTAGCTTATTACAAATAAGGCTGTTATGAACATAGATGAGGAAACATCCTTGTGGTTTGGTGAGGAATCATTTGGATGTATACCCAGGAGTGGTATGGTTGGGTCTTGAGGTAGAGCTATTCCAAGTTTTCTAAGATATTGTCAGAGTGACTTCCGTAGTGGTTGTACAAGTTTGCACTTCCACCAGCAAGTCCAAGTGGATCAAAGACCTTAACATAAAGCCCAATACACTAAATCTAATAGAAGAGAAAGTGGGAAAACCCTCAAACTCATTGGCACAGGTGACAACTTCTTGAAGAGAACACCAATAGCTCAGGCTCTAAGACCAACAATCAATAAATGGGACCTCATGAAACTGAAAAGCTTCTGTAAGGCAAAAGACACTGTCATTCGAACAAAATGGCAACCTACAGATTCGGAAAAGATCTTTACTAATCCCACATTTGACAGAGGGCTAGTATCCGTAATTTACAAAGAACTCAAGAAATTAAATGTCAAGAAACCAAACAATCCAATCAAAAACTGGGGAACAGAGCTCAACAGAAATTCACAAAAGAGGATTCTGTAATGGCTGAGAGACACTTGAAGAAATGCTCATCCTCCTTAATACTCAGAGAAATGCAACTCAAGACAACTCTGAGATTCCATCTCACACCTGTCAGAATGGCTAAGATCAAGAACTCATATGACAGCACATGCTTACAAGGTTGTGGAGAAAGGGGAACACTCCTCCATTGCTCATGGGAGTGCAAACTTGTTTGTCATTCTTAATGTTGAGTTTTCTGTGTGTGTTGGAGATGTTTACTTTTAGTCTTTCAATGGTTGGAAAATACTAAGCCATTCTTTCTGCCTCTGCTTATGTATTCTCTGATGGACTTCTGTCCCATAGATGCTATGTGGGTCACTGATGTCAGTCACTAGATCAACAGGAGATCTGGCACAAGTCCTGTATGGTAGCTACTTTTGCTCCCTTCAACAGCTATCAAAAGCCCCAGCACCAGGCAACACTGCACCATACTCCAATCTCTTTACAGGAGTGGGAAAGTCCTGTCCCAAAGCCACCTTTCCATTAATATTTAGTTTTCAGTCCATTGCTTGTGTGTTGTTCTTAATGTTTGTTTTATTTATTTTTTGTCCTCATAACTCTATAGGAATCTCACATGAAAGCCCCACAGCTTTTGCCTGAGAGACTTCAATTTAAGATAAAATTATATTTTGGGGATTTGGGATTCAATATTTTATTTACATTTCTTTGGATTCTTTTTATAAGTAAATGCAATACACTGCCCCCAAAACTGTTTTTGATAATCCATCACATGAATAATTGACAACAAAGTAACCTGTGTGTGATGCTCTCAGTTTATAACAGCAATTTTCCACATTAAAAAGCCAAGTTTTTACCTTTGCATATAATTGAGAAAAGTATCAAGTAGTTGGTCAATTTTGCTTTATTGGAGTCTTACGTAGTGTGTTGTTACATTGCTTTCAACATCAGAACCTGTTCTATGAACCAGACTTAATTCATTAATACTTTTATGCAAAGTAGTTCTAAATATGATGTGTATTTCCCAGACAAGATAAAAGAAAAAAAAACCAACAACCTGGAAGTAGTCACGTGTGGTGTGTGTGTGTAATATATGTTTGTATGTTTATGTGGGGATGCACATGTGAAAGCCAGAGGAAAACCTTCAGGTGTCAATCCTCATTTTTCTGTCTCATTTAAGATAGAGTAAGCCAGGATAGCTGAAGTTTCTTCTGTTCCACTCCTATCTGACTTTTACGTGATTCTGGGAATCTGAAGTCACATCAGTTTGTTTGACAAGCACTTTTACTCACCAAGTCTTTTCCTTAGCCCCAACAGCTACTGTTGATGGGAGTTATGTTGAGAGCTTGTACAGGCCTTGAATTTTCTGAGTAGTTGGGTAGTCATTTAATCAGAAAGAAGTGGTGTGAACAAGTGATCGTGTAAGTGAGTGGTCCCACATGGTTTGAATGACTGATATCAACCATGTGAACAGGAGATCCCTCCATGTGAACAGGTCATCCCTCTGAGTGAATGGATGCTCCCCAACATGTGAACAGATAATCCCACACTGTGTGACCGGGTGATTCCATATATGTGAATGGATGATCCTCACTCTGTGAACAGGTGATCCCCATCATGTTCTGGGAGGAAATACCACCCAAGGTCGCCATGGATGTTCGAAACCTTCTCAGCAACATGTGTAACATATATGCCATTGTTCTGGCAGAGTAAGTATGTGGTTCATCAATACCACCTGGTACATCTTAGCCAAACACAGATGCAATAGCATAAGGTAAAATTCCAGTGGCAAGAGATAATAGTTTATATTTGTCATAATGCACCAGCCCAGAACCAGAGTCGGAATTGTATCACATCCAGAAATGTTTCTTTTTTTTCTTAAGTGCTTATGCATTACTTTAATTTACAGTCCCCTCCTTCTACCCCTCCCAGGCTCACCCTCCCACCCTCTCAAACTCTGTCCCTTCTCCCACCTATCCTACTCCTCTAATGTGAGATGCCTACATATCAGCCCCCTTCAGTTCATCAGTCATATGAGGGCCAAGAGCTTCCTCTTGCACTGAGGGCATGGATAGCAGCTGCACTACGGCAAAGTATCCCACTAACAAGTAACAAAGTCTATGTTCCTGTTCCTTTTGGTCTGTTGGTTGTAGGATAAGTTATCCTGTACTATATGGTTACAAATCTAGCTATAAGTGAATAGATGCCATGTGCATCCTTCTGGGTTTAGGTTAACTCACTCAAGATGAGCTTTTCTAGTTCCACCCATTTGGCTGCAAATTGCATGATTTCCTTGTTTCTGATAGCTGAGTAGTAGTCCATTGTGAATGTACTACAGCTTTTTTATCCATTCGTCAGTTGAGGGACATCTGGGTTGTTTCCAGTTTCTAGCTATTACAAATAAGGCTGCTATGAACATAGTTGAGGAGGTGTCTTTGTGGTTTGCTGAAGAATCATTTGGATGTATACCCAGGAGTGGTATGGCTGGGTCTTGAGGTAGAGTTATTCCAAGTTTTCTAAGATATTGCCAGATTGATTTCCACAGAGGTTGTACAAGTTTGCATGGAAATATGTCTTAATGTTCATTGCTTCTCAATTGTTTCCACTTCTCTTCCTTTGGTTAACATGAGCCATATGAAGTTTCATCAATGTGTTTTGAGGAGAAAATGAGAGCAAATGTCAATAATAGCAGTCCACACAACCCTGTGAATGAGAATCCTGTGAGTGGGCTCCATATGTAGAGATAGCAGTCTGAAACTGTCTTTGAAACCCTTGAGTTTACATATAGCTAAGACCTGGTCGTAGCTCTCAGAGACATTGATAAGCAAGGTGGACATGCAAACTTGTGTTTTACAAATGGTTTGAAGACTTTGGGAGGAATGGCTCCAATGATAGCCAAGACATTTTAATTGAAAATTTGACAATACAGCTTTTATTTTCAGTTAGATTTTACACTGGCAGAATGCACATGGCTGTTTTGAATGGGGCATTCTGTGTGAGTGGAGTCACAGAATGGAAACTAATGTTCAATCTAACTACCAACTTAACACATATTTACAGATGAAGTAATAATGATATATTGATGAATATTGGACATCACAGGACAACAAGCTTTTTGTGTCAGATTCATTGGACAGGTGTGTTCACAGCTACATCTGTATATGAATCATTTGTGCTGGGAGTAAGATGCTAACTTTCAGATGTATATGGATGCTTAGACAGCATGCTTTCTTAAATTAAAACTCTGTTTTATATGATATGTTCTTTATAGGGAAAGGTAAGTTCATAACTTTTAAATTTTTGCAATGAGATAAAATGGCAGTTTCTTTAGTGCCTAAAACAAAATAATTTGAGAACACTGATATAAATTATCTAAAAATATCTTTTCTGACATAAACATTTTGTAACATATGACACTTACTAAAGTCATTGAATGCCATTATAGATGACCATGGTATGTAGCTAATTGTTCTTCTCTCCTCTTCTTTTTTTTTTTAAATACTTTATTTTTTTTTCTTCAAGTTACATCTCAGTAACAAACCCCTCCCTATTCCCCCTTCCTATCCCGCCCTTCCACCCTCTTCCCCCCAGAAGTTTCCCCTTTCCGTCCAACAGATGGTTCCTTCTCTTATAACAGTAAGTATTATACAAAACAATAGATATAAATATGCCACATTTATGAGAGTAAATTGGCCCAGTATACCTTCCCAATGTCCAGTTTATACCTATTTGGCCCCTGACTTTAACATTCTACTATCTAACCAACTCCATGAGTTTAAAGGTCTATATGTGACTCAACATTCATACTATCTTGCAACACACTTTTAAGAGTATCTTCTTAGATCTATAACACCCTCTTGATTCCTAAACAGTTCAAAATTTAACTATGAGACTCTAGCTGTCTATTCTTCAACCACCTCAGAGACCTGAGAGGGATAACTATATTTGCTTATATAGGAAGTGCAGGGCCTGCAGCTTCCAAAACTAAGAAAGAACATACCAATGACTGCCTGGACAGTTCCCATTTTCTCTCCATACATTCCAGCATCAATCTTCAGCCTTTGGGTCCTGTTTCTCTGACAGACATTTGTTGTAGAGCAGGGATTATGAAGGACTTACCTACCCTGTCTTGGCAGAGTTAGGCTGTCGACTTCCCTGCTACTAAGTTTTGTCCTTTTTGGACAGCAGTCTGTCTGCAGTTGGTGCAAGGGGTTTTTTCATGCCAAGAGAAAGGCTTGCCACTAATTCAACCATCTTACAGTGGAGATATTGGGCTACATAGGCATTGATCTTGGTATATTGATGCATAATTAAGAGTATATTTAACCACAATTGAATAGATCTTTGTATATTGATACAAATTTAAAGGTAATGCTTCCCAATGGTATCATACCTAGAGATACTTAAAAATAAAATGTGAAGCTCTGACCTCTTGATACCAACCATCTAAAACGGTCTAGGATAGTTAAAACAAACTCCTAGTCATGCAAACATGTCACTTTGTTAGCTACTATGACAGTCTATCACAGATATTCTCTAAACTACCCAGTAATCAAGTTGCTAAGAGACAAGCAACATTTGCTTATCTAAATACAAGAGATGGATAGGGCATCTTCAAAAACCCCTAGAGATCTGCAGAATATGGCATTCAAAGATGTTATCTTAAATCAAGATTTTTTTTTGATATCGAGACATATCAGCACCTGACAGCACCCCCTATTCTACTCCAAGTTGAAGATAAGCATCAAAGAACCTTCTCTCCTCTTCTTAATATCACCAAATTATTTGGTATCTGATTGGCAGTCTTCTTGTAGGATGCTTAACAGTTTTCAAAGTCTGGGGAAATTTGAACAATGACATAGTCAATCTGCCTTCTCAACTTCCCCATTCCCTAATATTAGCTCTAGATGGCTTTGGATCAGTTCTACTCATAATAGAAACTTTGCTGTCTCAATGAGATGTGATAAGCTTAAAGTAAATATTATTACATGTACTTAGAAAGAAAAATGAGTATAAAATGCCCCAGGATTGCTTGTGTGTTGTCATATACTGCTTGTGTTTTGAATATGCATGTTAGATACATGCAGAGGAAAGATACGTGTGTCTATAATCTCTCTATAGATACATGTGTCTATAATTTCTCTTCTTTATCTCAAGAAAAAGAAATTGATGCTTGATTTCACCTGAGTTCCATTTTTTTCATTTATTCATCAGTCCTTTTCTGCATCTGCCCACAAAAATATCAGCAAGTCATTTTCTGATTGACAAATAAGGGGACAAACATCAGATTTCTGTTCCTTCTCATCACAACTAGAATGCTGACTCACTCCACTAACAGCAAACTTATTTGGTTATTTTCATTGCTGTGGAGAATTTGATTTCTAGTTTACCTTGGGAATGTCTTTATCTCTGAAATAGCCCTGTGTGTTAAGGTTTCCCAAGTTTCTTCTTTGGCATGTATGCTTCTTTGTATGATACACACATTCGGTGATCTCATGCTCATAAAAATTAGCTCAAAAAGTGTTTCCTATCATACAATTGGATCTCTTGGGAGAACTGTTTAAATGTCAGTGCTAACATGGCATAAAAGTGTAATATGTTAACATAACATCCAACCATAAGAGTCAGTTAGGATTGTTTTGTGTGTTACTTTGCTTTAATTCCAGTAGTTGGGAGGTAGGTGGATCTCTGAGTTCAGGGCCAGCCTGGTGTACAGAATGAGTTCCAGGACAGCCAGGGTCACACAGAGAAACCCTGCCTCAAAAAAACAAAAACAAGGAGAGCGAAGATGGCGGCGACCTACACTGACGCATTCTGAACGCGGGGAAAAAAGAGCCATAAAAAACACAGAGTTACTGGGCACTGTGCAAAAACCGGAGGGGCTAGACCCCCCCGGGAACACTCACAGCTCCCAAGGGACTGTTAAAAGTCCCAGGGCAAGGCTCTCCCCATCTCTCACAGACACGGAGGCCACTAAACGGGGGATTCGGGAACTCCCATTTGGTGAGGCGCCTGGTAAGATCGTTCCCAACTTACAGCAGGCAGAATCAGGGTCCACTTGGCCATAGATCGCTGTCCTATTTGGCTCCCCACACATCAGGTTGAACTTATACCCACTTAGAAAAGGTTGCAAGATAGTGGAAGGCTTAGCAAGGAACAAACAGGGGGCTCAGCGGGTGGTCCGCAGCCGCTCGTGAAGCGGAGGGCGGGAGGTTCCGAGAAGGCACGGGAAGCTGGGAACACAAAAGCAGGCGGGAGGGGCCAAATCTCGCACACACACTATAGCGCAGCTGGGGAGAGAGCACGGCGGGCAGGGACAAATCCCCACCAGTCCACGGCAGGTCATCTGGGGAGAGAGACAGGCGTGGGTGGGACCAGGGGTCCATGCACCCACGGCGGAGCTGCTGGGACGAGAGGTGCACTCAGGCAGCCGGAGGATCCGGGGCTTGGGGTACCCACGGGACCCGTGGCGGCGCAGACAGGAAGGAAATCAGGCACAGGGTCCAGCCCTGTGGTGAGAAGACTAGAGAGAAACCAGAAATCGGGACCATAGCTGTATCCTGGAAAATCCAGACATATCAGGTGTGGAGCCAGACCCTGTCAGCCTCCGGGACGACAAACAAAGCCCACAGTATCTGTGCCTGGGCAAACAGGCCCATACCATCAGAACCATTACAGGCTGATAACTCAGAGTGCAACATAGAGAAGTCTGAATTGGGAGCAGTGAAACAATCCTGGTCCATTACTCACAACCTGGGAATAGGCTGCACCAGATCACAGTGCCTCTGGCCATTAAAATCACAGTGACCTTGAAATCCCCCTGTAAGCAAGGACAGATAGCCAAGTAACTCGTCCCCTGCACCAAATCATCCACTGTGGTTCCAAGCACAGAAAAAAGACAGCTAAATGCATCCAATGGTGAAAGGTAAAAAAAAAAAATAGAAATCAAGGAATTATGACTCCAACAAAGCAGAACCACCCTAGCTCATCCAATTCGGATGACCACACACCAACAGAAATACATGAAAACATTGACAATTCTGCAGTATGGAAAGTGATAGAGTCCCTGCAAGAAGAACTTAAATCTATGAAGGAATTCAAAGAAACCACAATTCTACAAATCAAAACAAGGAACAACACCATTAAAGAGCTCCAAGCCAAGGTGACAGAGCTTGAACAGGAAAAGGAAAAAGCCATGAAAGATTTTCATACAAAAACAAGCAAGCTGGAGAAGGAAATGTACAAAACGAACAAAACCATACAAGACATGAAAATAGAAATAGAAACAATAAAGAAAACACAGTCAGAGTTAAAAGAGGAAGTGGAGAACCAAGGGAAGAGAACAGGAACTACGGATGTGAGTATCAACAATAGGATGCAAGAGATGGAAGACAGGATCTCAGGCATGGAAGATTCAGTGGAAGAAATCAGTACATCATCCAAAGAAAATGAGAAGGCTAAAAAATCTCTCACCCACAACATCCAAGAAATCAAGGACTCATTGAAAAGACGGAACCTAAGAATTATAGGTATAGAGGAAAGAGAAGACTCCCGACTCCAAGGTCCAGGAAATATCTTCAACAAAATCATAGAGGAAAACTTCCCAAACCTGAAAAAAGAGATGCCAATAAAAATCCAAGAGGCATACAGAACACCAAACAGATTAGACCAGAAAAGAAACTCCTCTCGCCACATAATAATTGAAACCCCAAATGTACAGAACAAAGAAAGAATATTAAAAGCTGTAAGAGAAAAAGGTCAAGTCACATACAATGGCAGACCCATCAGAATTACACCTGACTTCTCCCCAGAAACGATAAAAGCTAGAAGGGCCTGGTCAGATATACTACAAGTCCTAAGAGATCATAGATGCCCAGCCAGACTACTTTACCCAGCAAAACTCTCTATCAACATAGATGGAGAAAACAAGATATTCCATGACAAAATTAAATTTAAACAATATCTACCCACAAACCCAGCCCTACAGAAAATCCTAGAAGGAAAATCCCAACCCAGAGAAGAAAACTCCACCCAAGAAAACAAAGGGAATAGAAAACCCATCAGCAACTAAATCGAGGAACAGAACCACTGCCTATACCAAATTAATGGGAAATAACAACCCCAGGTCACTAATATCCATCAACATCAATGGACTCAACTCCCCAATAAAAAGACATAGGTTTACAGAGTGGATCCGCAAGCAAGACCCTTCCATATGCTGTACACAAGAGACACATCTAACTACAAAAGATAGACACTGCCTCAGAGTAAAGGGCTGGGAAAAGGTTTTCCAAGCAAATGGACCCAGGAAGCAAGCTGGAGTAGCCATCCTAATATCAAACAAAACAGACTTCCAACTGAAGTTAATGAAGAAAGACAAAGAAGGGCACTATATACTCATTAAAGGGAATATTCATCAAGAGGAAATTTCAATACTGAACATCTATGCCCCAAATACAAAGGCACCTACTTTCGTAAAAGAAACACTTCTAAAACTTAAAGCGCACGTCGATCACAACACATTAGTAGTGGGAGACTTCAACACCCCACTCACAACAAAGGACAGATCATCAAGACAGAAGACAAACAGAGAAATAATGAGTCTAACAGAGATCATGAAACAAATGGACCTAACAGATATCTACAGAACGTTTCACCCAAACACAAAGGAATACACCTTTTTCTCAGCACCCCACGGAACCTTCTCCAAAATCGACCACATAATTGGTCACAAAGATAGTCTCAGTAGATACAAGAAAATTGAAATAACACCTTGTATCTTATCAGACCACCACGGAATAAAGCTGGTCTTCAACAGTAAAAGAATCAACAGAAAGCCTACACACACATGGAAATTGAACAGCTCCTTACTGGATGACCACTGGGTCAGGGAAGAAATAAGGAAGGAAATCAAAGACTTCTTAAAATCCAACGACAATGAAGACACAACATACCCAAACCTATGGGATACATTGAAAGCTGTGCTAAGAGGAAAGTTCATAGCACTAAGTGCTTTCAAAAAGAAAATTGTGACAGCTCATATTAGTGAACTAACAGCTAAGCTGGGTGAATTGGAAAAAAAAGAAACAAACACTCCCAAGAAGAGCAGAAGACAGGAAATCATCAAACTTAGAGCTGAAATCAACAACTTAGAATCAAAAAGAACTATACAAAGAATCAATGAAACCAAGAGTTGGTTCTTTGAGAAAATCAACAAAATAGACAGACCCCTAGCCAAATTAACTAAAAGGCAAAGGGAAAGAACACAAATCAACAAAATCAGAAATGAAAAGGGAGAAATAACAACAGACATTGAGGAGATCCAGAAAATATTCGAACATTACTTTAAAAATCTATATTCCACTAAATTTGAAAACCTAAGCGAAATGGACAATTTCCTCGATAAATTCCACCTACCAAAACTAAATCAAAATCAGATTAACAGCTTAAACAGCCCAATAACACCTAAGGAAATAGAAACAGTCATTAATAATCTCCCAACCAAAAAAAGCCCAGGGCCAGATGGCTTTAGCACGGAATTCTACCGGACCTTCAAAGAGGAACTAACACCATTACTTTTCAAACTCTTCCACCACATAGAAACAGAAAGATCACTGCCAAACTCATTCTATGAGGCCACTGTCATTCTGATTCCTAAACCACACAAAGACCCAACAAAGAAAGAGAACTTCAGACCAATCTCCCTCATGAACATAGATGCAAAAATACTTAATAAAATACTAGCAAACCGAATTCAAGAACACATCAAAAGTATCATACACCATGATCAAGTAGGCTTCATCCCTGGAATGCAGGGATGGTTCAATATACGAAAGTCTATCAATGTAATTCACCACATAAACAAGATGAAAGAAAAAAACCACATGATAATCTCGCTAGATGCAGAAAAAGCATTTGACAAAATCCAACACCCCTTCATGCTAAAAGTTCTGGAGAGAACGGGCATACAAGGACCATACCTAGAAGTAATAAAGGCAATATACAGCAAGCCAGTAGCCAACATCAAATTAAATGGAGAGAAGCTTGAAGCATTTCCTCTAAACTCAGGGACAAGACAAGGATGTCCACTTTCACCATATCTCTTCAATATAGTACTTGAAGTCCTTGCTAGAGCAATAAGACAACTAAAGGAGATCAAAGGGATAAAAATTGGAAATGAAGAAGTCAAATTATCCCTATTCGCAGATGATATGTTAGTATACATAAGCGACCCCAAAAACTCCACCAAAGAACTCTTACAGCTGATAAACAACTTCAGCAAGGTGGCTGGATACAAAATTAACTCAAAAAAAATCAGAAGCCCTTCTTTATACAACAAACAAATATACCGAAAAAGAAATAAGGGAAACAACCCCCTTCACAATAGCCACAAATAACATAAAATACCTGGGAGTAACTCTAACCAAGCATGTAAAGGACCTATATAACAAGAACTTCAAGCCCCTGAAGAAAGAAATGGAAGAGGCCTTTAGAAGATGGAAAGATCTCCCATGCTCATGGATAGGTAAGATCAACATAATAAAAATGGCTATCCTACCAAAAGCAATATATAGATTTAATGCAATTCCTATCAAAATACCAACACAATTCTTTATAGACCTGGAAAAAGTTAGTCTCAACTTCATATGGAACAACAAAAAGCCCAGAATAGCTAAATCAATCTTGTCCAATGAAAAAACATCTGGAGGTATCACCATCCCAGATTTCAAGCTGTACTACAGAGCAACAGTAATAAAAACAGCATGGTACTGGTATAGAAACAGACCAGTGGATCAATGGAATCGAATTGAAGACCCAAACATGGATCCACACACCTATGGCCAACTAATCTTTGACAAAGTAGCCAAAAACGCACAATGGAAGAAGGACAGCATCTTCAACAAATGGTGCTGGTCCAACTGGATGTCCACTTGCAAAAGAATGAAATTAGACCCATACCTATCACCTTGTACAAAACTTAATTCCAAGTGGATCAAAGACCTTAACGTAAGGCCAGCCACACTAAAGATACTAGAAGAAAAAGTAGGAGAAACCCTCGAACTCATTGGCACAGGTGACAACTTCCTGAACAGAACACCAACAGCTCAGGACCTGAGATCAACAATCAATAAATGGGACCTCATGAAACTGAAAAGTTTCTGTAAAGCAAAGGATACTGTCATTCGAACAAAATGGCAACCAACAGACTGGGAGAAAATCTTCACCAACCCCACATCTGATAGAGGGCTATTATCTAAAATCTACGAAGAACTCAAGAAACTAAATGCCAAGAAACCAAATAATCCAATCAAAAAATGGGAGATGGAGTTAAATAGAGAATTCACAAAGGAGGAATCCCCAAGGGCTGAGAGACACCTGAAGAAATGTTCAACATCCTTAATCATCAGAGAAATGCAACTCAAGACGACCCTGAGATTCCACCTAACACCTGTTAGAATGGCTAAGATAAAGAGCTCAAATGATAGCGCATGCTGGCGAGGGTGTGGAGAAAGGGGAACCCTACTCCATTGCTGGTGGGAGTGCAGGCTTGTGCAACCACTATGGAGGTCTGTCTGGCGATATCTTAGAAATCTAGGAATAACCTTGCCTCAAGACCCAGCCATACCACTTCTGGGTATACACCCAAAGGACCTCTCACGGAGACATAGGGAAGTCTCCTCATCTATGTTCATAGCAGCCTTATTTGTAATAGCTAGAAATTGGAAACAACCCAGATGTCCCTCAACTGAAGAATGGATTAAAAAATTGTGGTACATCTATACAATGGAATATTACTCAGCTATCAGAAACAATGAAATCATGCAATTTGCAACCAAATGGATGGATCTAGAGGAGCTCATCCTGAGTGAGCTAACCCAGTCTCAGAAGGATGCACATGGCATCTATTCACTTATAGTAGGATTTTAACTATATTGTACAGGATATCTGTACTACAACCAACACACCAAAAGGAACAAGGACATAATTTTTTTTTTATCTTTTTCTTTTTCCTTCTTTTTTTTTGTTTTTTTCTCTTTCCTTTTCCCTTCTCTTTTTCCTCTCTTTTTTTGTTGATATTCTTTGTTTTTGTGGGTTTGTGTGTTTGTTGGTCTTTTTTTTTAGTATTCCCCCAGTAGCAATGAGACACCATTTACTGGCAGTACTGCCTCGTAGGCCCCCGGTGAATGATGAGGCTCTTCGCCCTCATATGACTCCTGATCTGTGGTGAGAGACTGTTAGGCAGGGACACTCCACCCCAGAGGAACAAGACGGAAGGGTCAGGGGGTAGAGCATGGGAGGGTGGGGCTAGGAAGTGGGAAAAGAGGACAATATGATAAGGATGTAACCTGAAGCAACAAACAAATAAATTTATCAATTAAAAAAAAAAAAAAAGAAAAGAAAAAAAAAGGGCAGGGGGCAGGGCTGAAACACTGTGAATGGAACAGAGGATACAGCCATTCGGCCTGGATTTGCAGACCTCCAGGTGTAGAGAAGATGTGGAGCTAAGGTAAAATACAAGAGAATTGTGGTATTGGCCCATGCC
>CAJQZJ010033498.1:2500612-2511661 GCA_907164525.1 Lophiomys imhausi | reverse complement strand
GGAATAGGGAGGGGTTTGTTACTGAGATGTAACTTGAAGAAAAAAAAATAAAGTATTTAAAAAAACAAAAACAAAAACAAAAAACCCTAAAACAAAAGCAGAAAAAAAGAATAGAAAAGAAAATGACCCTCTTAGGGTTACAGGGTGTAGTATTATTTGAAAGGATTGGTATGCATGGTCTTGTTGTAGGAAGTATGTCACTGGGGGTGGGGTTTGAGGTTTCAGAAGCTTAAGCAAGACCCAGTGGCTCACTCTCTCTTCCTTCCGCCTGTGGATCCAGATGTAGAGCTCTCAGCTCCTCCAGCACTGTGTCTGCCTGCATGCTACTATGCTCCAGCCAAGCTGAAAATGTACTAAACCTCTGAAACAGGGGTAAGCCAGCCCTAGTTAAATGCTTTCCTCTATAAGAGTTGCTGTGGGCATCATATCTCTTCCCAGCAATATAAATACCTAACTAAGACAGTTTGTTATTAAAAGCTTACTTCAGGTGAATTTAGCAGCTTAACCATTGATTTATGTTATTAGTTATATGCTGATACCAGACTGTATCATTGAGATATTTGCTCACATGTAAGAGTGAACACAAAGGATCTAAAAGCTTAATGTGTGGCTGAACCCTCAAATTATTTACTGAATTATTTTCTTAAGATGCAAAAGAGATTGTTTTCACAAGACCTAGAAATTTTCCAAAAATTGTCTCACTCACTAATTTCCTGGACATATACATATATGTATGTGTACATATACACACATGAATTTTATTTTCAAATCGTAGTTTATTTTAAACAGAGCCCCTCTGATGTGCTATTAAAGACTCTAGGTTTTGTGATTTTTTTTCCTATCTTAGGATCCTCATCTGCAGGGGGGGGGCATGGAAGAGCAAGGGGGCAGGGGGAATGGAGGTGGGCAGGGAATGTGTGTGTGGGTGATAGCTCTTTCTACCATGTCCACACAGTTCCAGAGTGAACAAATCTTTCAGATTATTTACAAAAGACAGGAATTCAAATAGTCACCATATTTTTTCACATTTTGACAATTTCAAAACTAAGGTGCAAATTATAAGGTGGTCTTTTAGAGTAAATGAAGCAAGGAATGTGAAATTTTCTAATTCATAATCACAAAACATCTCAGGTGTCAAACTAACCAAAATGTCTTTTTTCTTAAAATTTTTATTATTATTGTGTATATGTATGTGTGCACGCATGGTGTGATGGTGTGTGTGTGTAGGGGACATGTGCTGAGGTCAGAGGACAGCTCTGTGAAATGAATTCTCTCCTTCCATCTTTACATGGGTTCCAGGATCCACCTCAAATGTCCAAGCTAAACCATTACATTATGGTTCATAACAGTAGCAAAAGTACAGTTGTGAAGTACCAATGAAACTAATTGTATAGTTGGGAGGTCACCAAAATATGAAGAACTGTGTTAAATGGTTGCAGCATTAAGAAGGGTGAGACCCACTGGCATATAGGATGTCATTGTTCCTAACTTATAGACAGCATGAAGGCTGCACTACGAAGTATATATTACACATATACAGAAGATTTATCTCTGACTTTCATAACATATAGAAAAGGAAAATAAAACAAGAAAAAAAAGGTGTCTGTGGTCACAGTGACTTTGTCTGACATTGGCTGGTGAATGCAGTCCTAGATCATTCCTAGTCTATTTTCTTTTTCCTTTAAGGCTTATGTAAACTATCTCTTTATAGCCTATACCAGATGTTAAGAAATCACATAGTGGAAGCTAGGTATAAGAACACTGCCTTATGCAAAGAAAGTGAGTAATTAAGACGAGGAGATGGAGTATATTTTAGTATCCCAGGATCTTATGGGAAGAATGAAAACCCTGCACTCAGCACAAAGAAGCCCACAAAATGCAATTTTTTCCTACAGTATTGTTACCAGAATCTTTTTCCACTCTCCCTTAAGCAGCTCAGTTATTATGTTCTTTATCAAAAGAATTCAGAGGAGACATACAGAGTGCAATGTGTAAGATAGATGGAGTTTATCCTAAAGTGAGTGAGGAACCCCTAAGGGATGAGAGTGGACAATGGCCATGGGGATCATTGCAGAGGAGAACTCAGTTACAGATGACAGTGGACAATGGCAGAGAGACCACAGTGTCAAGCTATATGCCAAAGTGGATTTTATAGTATTCTTTACTTTTCTAGAACAGACAGCTTTCCTGATCATCAGTTTTTTGTTCAAGTGATTTACAGGCCATTTAGATTAATTCCTACAGAAGTGCAAGGCTGTAATAAAATAATAATAAATACCACTTCGCTAGGAAGGCCTTCTCCTTCGTTCATGAGACCCTGACCTCATGACTCCTGGAGACATTCCACAGAACTCGATCCTTGGGACTATCTAAACTTACATAGTTGACTAGATTGTTCCTACTCCCCTTTTGATCCCTTATTCTCACTCCCCAATCCCCACTTGTGTCAACATCCCCTTTGTTCCCTTATCCCCACTTGTGGCTTTCGCCTAGTGGGCTAAAAGTTACTCCTTTATGCACCCACCCATTTGCAGCTTGTGTGCTTAAATACTGGCTGAAAACTTCTTTTGGCAGTTCACTCCTCCACAGAGGCAGTGGAACCCCAGCCGGTCGGCTTAAATAAACCTCATGTATATTGCAACAAATCTGGGACTCTGGTGGTCTCTGGGTGTCGGGACCTCGGGGAACCCCCCCTCAGGGTTCAACAGAAGCAGACCCTAGAATTTCTTTGTTCTCTGAGAGAAACTAATGTCTCACCCAGTGATAAAGATATAGCTCAGAATCCATTATATCTATCTATCTATCTATCTATATATCTATCTATCTGTGTGTATGTATGTATGTATGTATCATCTATGCATGTATCTCTCTATATATGTGTATATATATATATATATATTCTATCATCTATCTATCTATCTATCAATCTATCTATTTTTCTATGTATTCCGGGTATGTGTGTGTGTGCACATGCGTGCACTCGTGTGCACCATAGAATGTATATGGAGGTCAGAACACAACTTGAAGAAGTTGATTCTCTTTTTGTATCATGTGAGTTTAAGGATCTACCTTATATTGCCAGCCTCGACAGCAAAAGCCTTTAACTACTGACCCATTAAAATGGCCTTTAGATCCCACTGTTTTGATCAAAAATCATATAACAGAGTAGATTAAAATGAAAGCAAAGAAAGAAAGAAACAAAGAAAAAAAGAAGGAAGGGAAGAAAGGAAGGAAGGAAGGGAAGAAAGGAAGGAAGGAAGGTAGAAACATCATAACAGTCATGCTGCCAAGAACTTATCCTCCCTCTCTTTCATGTGGTATTGCAAATTCCAAGGAGAAGCAATTGTTCTGGTTTTCCCTTCTTTAAAACCAATGCGTTACTAAGGACACAGGAGGTGGGCTGGAAGCTAATTATGAAGATGTCTATCTAGCCTCCATCTACCCTCTATGACCTTCAAGCCTGCTATTTCTAAATTTGTCACTTAAGCGTATTAGGCATAAACCAAGATCTTCATACATATTAAACAAACTCTTTATCACTAGATCTTCCTGCCTCCACTCCAAAGAGATACATACTTTCATTAATTTATTTGTTTATTTTACATCCCAGTTGCAACTCCACTCCCTCCTTTCTTCCCAGTCCCACCCTCCCATCCACTTTCCTCATACCCCTGCACCTCATACCAACCCACTCTGACATATTACATTACATCAGCACTAAGTATCTCTTCTTTCACCGAGGCAAGACGAGGCAGCTCTGTTAGGAAAATGGGATCCAGAGGAAGGCAACAGAGTCTAAGTCAGAGACAATCTCTACTCCAATTATTCGGGGATCCACTTCAGGACCAAAACAGTCCATCAGCTTCATAAGTGTAATAGACCTAGGACCAGTCCTTGCATATTCTTTGGTGGTTCAGTCTCTATGAGCACCCCCTATGCCCAAGTCAATTGGCTATGTAGATCTTGGTGTAGTGTTCTTGACCCTTCCAGCTCCCTCAATCCTTCCCCTAACTCTTGCCCAAGACTCCCCGAGTTCTGCCTAATGTTTGGATGTGGGCCTCTGTATCTGTTTCCATTACCTGACGGATGTCACCCTCTCAGATGACAGTTATGTTCTTGTCTGCAAGGATAGCAGAGAATCAATAATAGTGTCAGAGATTGGGTCTCTCCCATGAGGTGGGTCTCAAGGTGGTCTAGCCATTGGTTGGCCATTCTCTCAAACTCTGTTCCATCTTTTATCCCTGGACATCTTGTAGACAGCACAAATTTTGGGTCGTGGGTTTTGGGGATGGGTTGGTGTCTCCCTCCCTCCTTTGGAAGACCTGTCTGACTATCAGATGTGGTCACTTCAGTCTCAGTATCCCTCACTGCAGCGAGTCTCAGCTAGAATCACCTCCATATCCAAAGAAAGAACTGATATTTCTTTCTTCCATTTTTGCTGATTATATTGGGATTTGTTTGCAGGATAAGTACCTAGTTACCTGCTAGCTGGTACACACTGCCAAGTGCCTGTTGTTACCTCTCAAATATAGAAAGCAACCTGATATTTCATTTCATATGAAAGAATCAAGTTCTCTGCCTGCCATTTCAATCTCATGGTGTGTTTAATAAATAGCTCCTAGCAGTAAATGACAGCATTTATTTAAGTGTTGACATAAATCAGTTTATAAACTCCAGGTTACATTTCCCAGGTATTTTAAATTTCCAAATAATATGAAGAGAACAGTTCAAACATTGCTGGTTTTATTTCATCAAGTTCATGAGCTTTGATGTTCTATGATGTTAAATTACCTTTAGGCCTTAATTTATCAGGGAACAATCTAGAAACCCATTTATGTGTGGAAGCTGGGCAAATAAGTCTGAGGATGATTTATTGACTATTAGCTTCTACATTAAAAAAGAGGATATAGAGGATCATACATCACAAGTGACACTAAATTACTAGGGTTAGAATACTGAGTGCAAAAAGTTTAAGTAAGATCAGGGACAAGGAGGTGAGGAGGGGGTGGGATATGAGGTAGGTTGACCAAGGCTAAGGATACATAAGAAAGTCTTGTGGAAACTCACTACTTTATGAGTTAATTTTAAAACATACTTATTTTTTAAAAGGAAAGTGTTAAATGAAGGTACCATGCATGGGTAGACAATGGTTCCTCCAGAAGATATTGGTTGTTAAATGAAAATTTCAGTGCTCAATGTAGGATAACTCCTACGAGTTATTTTTTAGAGAGGCCACAGAGACCCCAAAAGAACACAGACTTTGAGTTGCCCACTATAACTATATGGTAAGACCTTGTTGCTGAAGACACAATATACTTTAATTGCAATTCAAAGCAAAATCAATCAGGCACTAGGAGATAATAGGCCCTAGTCGGGGGTAACGTTACTCTTTACTAACAAATATGCAGTCAAAGTTGCCTTCTAAGTATTTGTGTCTGTGTTAATAGATTAATGCTTCTCTCAACCTTAGTCAAATAAGCTTCTTCTTACACTGGGTAACAGTCAATACAAAGACTCATAACTAGTCAATGTGCTGAGAATAACTGACTGTTGAGGGCTCAGCCCTAAATGAAACCTCTATATCAATCCTCATAAGGCTTGGGGAACATCAAAGAAGACAAGAGAGAAGGAACCTAAGAGCCAGAGGATAAGGAGAAGGGCTGCAAAATGCTGGCTTCAGGTCATGGCAGGATAGTCTCAGTCATGAACTTAGAGCAACTATGACTTCCCACACCAGACCTGCACAAGATCAAGATAGCTGAAATTCCAGCATAGGGGAGGAGGACACATTTTCTTCAAATATATAGTACCTAGTAGGTTCCCCATGCTCACACGGCAGGCAGCTAACAGAATTGAGTGGATTATTTCCAAAAAGGAAGAAGACAAGAAAGTGGAAGGGGCAGGTATGTGGGTATTCAGGGGAGAAGGAGGGAGAGTTGGAGGGTAGATATGACCAAGACACATTGTATACACATATGAAATTGTCAAAGCATAAAATATATCTTTAAATACAGCATGTGAAACCAAGGATTAAAACATAATTTGGTGGGGCTAGAGAGGTGGCTCAGTAATGAAGAACACTTCCTGCTCTTGCAGAAGACCTGAGTTCTGTTCCTAGCACCCACATTAGGCATCTCACAGCTTATTTACCTTTAAGTCCAGCTCTGGGGGATCTAGAGTATTCTTCTGGTATCCATGGGCACATGTCCATATATGGTATATACTCACACCTACACACCCACACACACAAACTGATAACAATGTTAATGTTTAAAAAATATAGTTTGGTAAGTAACTTAAAATAATTTCCTAGGGATTTTAGGGAATGATATTTCACTGCTTAAGAAAGAGTGTGACAACTTTTAAAAGAATCATATTTTGAGCAATGTTTTAGGGTAAAACTGAAGAATGACATCTCTCTCCAGTTTATTTTATCAGCTTGTAAACTTACATATTTTTCTTAAATATGGATCTATCGACCATAAAATAAAATGTCTGGAGGACAAGAGTGATACATGGTACAGAAGAGAGACCACTAGACAAGACTAGCCATAAATAGCATTTAAATGGAGTCCATGTTCTACTAAGCATGATATTTTGATTTCAGAAGGTAGAATATGACATATCTGGATTCAAAGGCTGCCTTGCTATTGCTTAACATGTAATTATCAGCAACTTTATTTACATACTTCAGAACTACCAGTCTCATCCAGAAAAGGAAGAAAATACTATTTAATCTACAAGGTTAAGGGGACAACTATGATCTATTGGACCTGATACCATGTCTGTATGTGATAATCAGTTGCCATGTCTCAGTAATTTGCTCAACAAATAAGGGCTTGATGTTTTCTTGGTGCAAGATGAAGAAAATTCTAGGTTTCTATTTTGAAAGGCTCAGAGAGAAGATGTAAATAAATCGTAACAAAAATGTATAATTGGAAAAGATACAAAGGCTCCAGAGGACCCACTCCCTGGCCTTGAGACAGTAAAGCTGTTCAAGGAGGGACTATTTATAATAATTTAAAGTTTACTAGAAATGTGTTCAAGTCTAAGGAAAGACATACTCATGGTAGGTAAGCAAAGGGAAGGTGGGGATGGCCAATGAAGCAGTAAGTGAGGGGCCCTAAATTGATAATTTTCCATGGACTGGTCATTCCTGGATGCTGTTAGTAAGTGGTACATGCTCTGCATAGTATCTCAGGGAATCAGTTTCCTTTGTCAACCCAACAGATAGTCACTTACTGAGCACTTATTTTGTATCAGGTTAGGATCTTGTGCACACTTCTGTCTCTGAGAAATCTCCAGTGAAAAGAGAGATGACTAGTAATTAGATTCAAATCATTTAAATATCTTCAAAAAAGAGCCTTCAGATCAATCTGACCCCTTTGGATCCCTCTGGCAGGGTCTAGGGAGCTGAAATCCAAAGAGGATTTAAGTAAGCATGGAAGAGAGCCTTCTACACGGAGTTTCTGAAGGCTC
The DNA here is from genome assembly GCA_907164525.1 of Lophiomys imhausi. Taxonomy (NCBI): domain Eukaryota; kingdom Metazoa; phylum Chordata; class Mammalia; order Rodentia; family Muridae; genus Lophiomys; species Lophiomys imhausi. The sequence continues at coordinate 2,504,182 of CAJQZJ010033498.1, read as the reverse complement.
TTCCAATGAAAAAGAGCTATGTAAGATGTAGTCAGAGAAGAAATTTGACAGATTGTGTATGGTAGTAAATAGGAAAAATCAGGGGCCATTTATTTCAACCTCACTGTAGCAAGGAAGTCAGCCACCATTACTTCCTGTTTGGCTCAGACTAAAATACAAAAGGAGACAAAGAGAAATCTTTATCACCAAAGGAAGGGACAGTCCGGGGTCTACTGTGACTAGTTGGTGTTGACCCTGGAGGCTGATGGTGAAATGGGAATGCATTTGATGTTGGGACTTCTCAGTTGTTGACTGGAGTTTTCTCTAGTTGGTTCTAAGTTGAATCCATGGATTAACAGCAGGGATTCTTTCAGTTATTATGGCCAGACTCTTTCTGCCCATGATTATAAGGGTTATGTGGCTTCTTAGTGACTGTTACTATAGTGAAGGTTAATATACAGATAGTAATTGGCTTTCCAAAGTCTGACTTATGGTTACATTGGTAACTATAGATAATGTGCTCTGTATTATAGGCTGTGTTTTTGTTTTGTTTTTCAATTGTGCATTGGGTGAGTGCATGCATGCATGTGTGTTTTATATAAGTATGCAAGCATGTCACAAAATTTCTATCATGTTTCAACTTACTTTTAAGACAAGATCTCTTTCATTAATTTGGGGTACTCATTTTGGCTAGGCAGAGAGTAGCCAGTGAGTCCCTAGGATGTGTCTGTCCCCACTTCCCCAGCACTGAGGTTACAAATGCATACTGCCACTTTGGATTTTACATGGGTGCTGGGGACCTGAACTTGAGTCCTTATGGTTGTTCAGCAAGCATTTTACTCACTGAGACACCTCTCCTGACCCAGAGTTCGATTTTTTGTATGAGATTCAATTGCTGTTTGTGTGTACTCCTCTACACCCATTTATAATCTTCAAAACCAAGTCAAAGGGGGCAACAAATACAAAGGGTTTTATGAATCAGTGGAGTCCATGAGTGTGATGTAATCAATGATCATTGGTAACTTTATTGATATTGAGTAAATTCAAAACTCAAAATATGAAGTAGTGAGGAAATCATAAGTTCAATCAATTCTATTGACCATGTGGGGACAAAACCTCCAAAACACTTGATAGCTTATACATAGAAAGGGTAAAATCTTTTCTTCTTCCTGGTTTTCACAAGTTAGTTTATTAAGGAAAAGCTGAGGGATATAACTTTTTTAAACTATCAGGATGCAGGCTTTAATCCAAGATGCCTAGAAGATTAGGCAGGACAATAGAAATATCAAGGCCTCGTTGGGCAACAGAGTGAGTTCAAGGCCAGCTTGGGCAGCTCAGTGAAACACTGTCTCAAATTAAGAAAATGAAAAAGATGGTTGAGGTTCATAGATCAGCGAGAGAGGACTTGGTTGGCATGTGTGAGGCCCTGGGGTCCATCTTCAGAACTAAGAGCAACAGCAAGTCAAGTAAAAAAACTCATACAAACCTGTCCTGTTCCTGCCTTCATACTTAATTCAATAATTAAACTGGGTTTCTTTTGCCTTCATAAGGCTTTTTATATTGCAGCATAACAATAAATTCTCAACTCTTCTAATATTCTTAAAGTGTACAATTTTTTTCTATGCTCCTCCTCCAAAGTTACTAGCATATTACTGAGCTCTGTTTTAACACTTCTGGAATACAAAGAAAAATCCAATGTAGAGTAATTGCAGACACTTCTCTCTGATTTGTCCTTTGAAGTATCTCCCCTGGAGCTAGACTCTTTAGCTGTATTTTTTAGGCTTCCTCCTACCTTTTTTTCTCAGGATTTTTCTGTATGTTTTTCCAAGTTGGGCCTGGAGATCTTACAGCTGTGGAGTAACATCTGAGGAATGATTCGTTCCATACATGGCTTCTCTCAGTAAATTCTTTCCTATAGAAACTGGAGAGTTTTTATGAACCCATGTAAAGGAGTGAATATTTATGTTAGAACGATTATGTTCCCAACAAGAACATTCATTGGATTTCAGCCAGGTGAAATCTAAACCCCATCTAAAAATCTAAATGATTAACATGGGTAGATCAATATGATGATAACAGATTTATATTTTAAAGCTCATTCAAACATATCACTAAAAATAAGAACAGATTTTAAAAGGATGGTTATTAAGAGTTGTGTCTTGTTGGGTGGTAATTGGGGGAATTGTTTCCAAGAGAATAAAACAGAATAAAATAAATGAGAGGAGAGATTAAATTCCAGACCAAGTCTAGGGTGACAAGAACACATTAGATTTCAGCTCCCTGAGAGTAAAATCCTCAGTCTCAACAAAAAGAATTAGTATATGCACTATCCTTTCCTTGACTATAGAAAATTAGGGTTTGGTTGTTGTTATTGTTTGCCTTTGTTTTTGTTTTTCAAGACATGTTTTCTAAATTTAACAGCCTTGGCTGTCTTGGAATTCACTTTGTAAATCAGGCTGGCCTCGAACTCACCTGCCTCTGCCTACCAAGTGCTGGGATTAAAGGTGTGTGTTGTCACCATGCCTGGCTGCAAAGACTGAGTTCTTAAAGAAAAGTCTGGTTTTGTAGCTTGTAGTGGTTTATATATTTACTTAAGGGCCACAGGTAGGAATTGGATCTACATGTGAATCATGTAAGTATATTATCAGGAGGTTGAGACAAAAGGGCAGATCATGCATGCAGTGTGTGCTCAAAACTCCAAGGAATAAACACAAGGAAGCAGAAGCTAGCAGAAGAGATGGGTGGTGGCTGAATTCTCGTGAAACTCTAAAGGCAATAAATAGGAAAGGTAGTCTATCCTGCAGAAACTGACAGAATTGAGGAGGGCGTCCCACTGCCAGGGAGAGGTAGTGGCTACAGCCATACTTGAGAAAGCCTTGGAAAACCAGCTCCTATTTTATACTCTCAGTAGCAGACATTTTAAAGACAGAGAGGAACGGGAAAACAAAAGTATTTCACGACAGGAAGAACAGAAGGAAAATCTGAGGAAAACCCTCTGCTCCTGAGACTCTAGTAGAGCAATGGCAAGATGGCATTTTCTAAATGCCCCTGCTGAGTTAGCAGTTTGGTGCCCCTGATACTTTATAAGTCAAACTCTTGGAAAACTCAGAGCAGGTGTCAATGGAGCTGTATGCTGACACCTGGACAGAAGCGCAGCTGTAGACTGTTGGGGAAGGAACTTCAAATAAAAACTCAACAGTATTCAGTGAGGTAGAAATCCCATCAGACTCTGCAGGACAACACAGACACAGGTTCTATGCAGCACATCCATCATTGGGAGGAGCAATCCAGGGTGAGCACCAACATTCACAAAGAAACCCTTGAAAGGCGACCCACAGTGTGACCAGCATCTGAGACCAGAGTCAAATCTATAACCAACAGTTAGCAGCGTGCTGGGGACTGAACCTGGTGTTCTCTAGCCAGGAAAATTCTTAACCCTACTACAACATACTCCCTCGTGGATAGGAAACCACTTCCAATGAAAGAATAAAGGTGATTTCTTTTTAATTCAACCAAAGACCTAACCTCAGATGTACAAGTCTCAACACACACACACACACACACACACACACACACACACACACACACACA